>PVHP010055678.1:0-10070 GCA_004024765.1 Zapus hudsonius
TGATATCACACAACACTGAGAGACCCTGCTGAATCCAGAAATGAAATCAGCTCCCAGATAGGCAGCCTGGGTAATGCAGGAGGCATCTTCAAGTTACACCGACAGATGGACTGAGAGTGCAGAACACACTGCTGTATGCCACAGAAAAGCAAGTCAAGAAGTGCCCATCTGTGCAATAGTGGCGCCCAACCTAGGTGGGTAATCAACAGCTGGCTAATTGACTTTGAGATCCGCTCAAAGGCAAGGAACCCCTGACTGGTACGGGGACCCAAGGCAACCTTTAAGGGGAACCAAGAACCCCATCTACTTTGGAAAGTTCTTACTAACCATAGGTCCTCAGAAAGGCTACATCCGCCAAATGCTCACCAACCTAGCAATATTTTTCTCAATAATTTGTCTTGACCAATAATGATCTCACTCTCTGCTAGAGACTCTGCTTGTATTTTTCAGAAAGCAATGAGAACCGGGGACAACCGAACTCCACCAAAGGGACCTGATTTGACAGGGCACACCCAAGCAGGAGACAATTCACTTCCAACTCACCATTTAGAGCCCTAACACAACCTCTAAGGAAGTGAGATGATGAGCAAAAGAGCTATTCCCACAGCAAGACAGATAACCTAGGGAAGGACAATGGAGAGAGGCACAAAGGGTGCCCAAAATTGTCCAAAATATAAATTTACAGACTCTTAAAAACCTAATAAATATGCAAAATTTAAACTCTCCCACTATGACTCAGGGAAATTTTTGGAAGAGGAGGTGGAAAGAATGCAAGAGTCATTGGGGGGGGGGGGAAGAATAACTAATGCATATGTGGGATTGTTATCATGGATTCAATGACTTTATCTAAGAACCTATGATACTGAGCATATTGTTGTGTTAATATATATAATTCTTTTTTCTTAAATATATATTTATTGTCCATAATGAGTTACTTTATTCAGTGGGCAAACAGTAAGTTGTTATCCCCAATTCCCCAATGTCCCCTCCCCATCCCCAATCAGCTGGATATCCTCCTCCGTGGGCCATCTGGATCAGTCCTTGTGGCAGGGGACCCTGGATAGACTAGTACTCAACCCGGTCCTCCTGTCCCAAGTGTGTTGATACTGAAGGGTGCCATGCTTCTGGATAGTCTCCCCCACCACAGCTCTTACAATCTTTCTGCCCCCTCTTCTGAATAGGTCCCTGAGTCATGGTGGATGAGTATTAAGGCTGCTTTAAGGTTGTGAGTTTTGGGGTCTTTGTGTCAAAGATCGTTGGCTTCTGTCTCACTGGCTTATCCTGTGTAGATTGAATGTCTGTGGCTGTGGGTCCCTTGTTCCTCCCATCCTTCTCTGTGGGATTCCATATGGATCCTCCACGGTATGACTATGGAGGCTCCTCTCTTGCCAGAATCTCAGGTATCGGCCTACGGTCGGTTGGTAGGGTTAGATGGGCCCCAGGTCTCTCGCTGCATCCTGAAAAATACAAGCACAATCTCCATCCGAGAGTGTGATCAGTGTAGGTTAACAAATATACACATTTCTGAATTACCTAGATTCTATTTTTAGTAGCCTCCCCGTCAATTGCTCCCACAGTGCATCTTGTCTCAGGACCCCAAGAGTTAAGGGTCCGGTAATTATCGCCCTGAATACCAAGGTCCAGAAAAAGGATCCCCCTCACTAAGTAGAAAATTGGCAGAATTGGAAAGCTGTTGATTGTCTCCACCAGGCCCAGGCTCCTCCATTGCAAAAGTGCTCCTTTCTTGGTTTGATGTTCTCTCCCAGTAGGGGGTGTGGTCAGCCTACTCATGACCTCAGATTGTGTTTCCTGTCAGTGGTCTCTGTTTACTCCAGCTGTCGCTGATCATTTTCCCCTGGCAGCCTGTGCAGTGCCTTCCAGCACTACACTAACTGCCTTCTGGGGGCTGGATACCATTCCGGACATTGAAGGGTCTCTCGATGCTGGTAGATGGCATTCTGTGGTTTCTTCAGCAACAGGGTTTTGCCTCAGGCCTAGGGAGGGCACCCAAGAGCTTTGACAGAATTCTGGCATGTTGTTGGAATCTCATGAGTTGCTTTGGTCAACAGCTCAGTGAGGGAAGGAACCAGTGGTTGGAACCAGGGGTTGTCAGGCTGGTCTAATTAATCACAGGCTTAAACTCTGTCCCCTACTACTACTCATGGTCCCTCTTGCCAGGCGACGCTCACTACTTACGCAATAGGTAACAATATGATCATGAGGATTTTATGTTTTTGAACCTAATATGGTTTATCCTCAAGTTGAAGCCATTCCCCTCCTCCCACCCCTTACCCCTCATTCATAATCTCTCATTTCTTACTACTAGTCTGCATAAAGAACACGGTTATCCTGGTTAAGGACCACATATGAGGGAGAATATGCGGCGTTCGATTCTCTGTTCTTTTGAGTGTTTGCTTAGTAAGATCTGCTCAAGGTCAACCCATTTTTTCCTAAATTTCGATATATCATTTTTCCTTTCAGCTGAGTAAAATTCCATCGTGTAAATATACCACAGTTTCTCTGTCCATTCCTCCATGGATGGGCATTTGGGTTGATTCCAATACTTGGCTATTATGAATTGAGCTGCTATAAATATAGTTGTACAAATGTTTCTGTGTTGAGATGTGACATCTTGTGGGTAGATGCCTAGTAGAGGGATAGTTGGGTCCATTGGTAGATCTATGTCCATTCTGTCTAGGAGTCTCCACACTGCTTTCCATAGCATTTGAAAAAGTTTGCAATCCCACTAGCATTGAATGAGGGTTCTTTGTTCCCTGCATCCTCCCCAGCAACGATTATTGTTGGTTTTCTTTATGATTGCCATTCTGACCGGGTTAAGGTGGTATCTCATTGTGGTTTTGATTTGCATTTCCCTGATGCTTAGGGATGCCAAGCACTTTCTCAAGTGAGAAAAGACCATTTGTGTTTCCTCCTCTGTGAATTCTCTGTTGAGATCAGTGCCCCATTTTGTGAGGGGGCAATTTCGGTTTTTGTTATAATTTTTTTGAGTTATCTGTAGGTTCTGGAATCAGGCCTCTGTCTGTGTTGTAGCTGGCGAAAATCATCCCACAATTTGAAGGGGTTCTACTGACTTTGAGAACGGTGTTTTTGTCTGTACAGAAGCTTTTGAGCCTGATCAGGTCCCATTGATTAAGTGACTGTTGCACTTCCTGGGCTACTGGAGATTTGCTCAGGAAGTTGTTCCCTACACCTATCTCATGTAGGGTTCCTCCTACTTTTTCTTTCGGGGTGTTCAGGGTGACAGGCTTAATATTGAGGTCTTTTATCCATTTGGAGTTGATCTGTGTGCATGGTGAAAGCAGTGGGTCTATTTTCATTTTTTTACATGTGTTTATCCAATTTGTCCAGCACTATTTGTTGAAGATGCTATCTTTGGCCCAGCGTACATTGTTGGCACCCTTGTCAAAGACTAAGAAGCTGAAGTTACTTGCATTAAAGGCTGGGTCTTCAATTCTATTCCACTGGTCAGACTGTCTTTTTTTCTGCCAATACCATGCTGTTTTAGTTACTCTGGCTTTGTAGTATGTTTTAAAGTCAGGTATGTTGATACCTCTTGCGTAATTTTTCCTGCTCAGAATAGTTTTAGCTATTCGAGGTCTCTCACCCTTCCAGATGAATTTTGAGATTATTTTTTCAATGTTTGTGAAGAAGGAGGTTGGGATTTTTATTGGCATTGCGTTGAATCTGTAGATTGCTTTTGGCAGGATTGCCATTTTCACTATATTGATTCTCCCTAACCATGAGCATGGAATGTCTTTCCATCTCATCACTTCCTCCTCTATTTCCCTTTTGAGTGTTTCAATATTTTCATTATATAAATCTTTCACTAGCTTGGTTAGTGATATTCCCAGGTATTTAATTTTATTTGAGGATATAGAGAACGGGACAGTTTCTCTGATGTCTTTTTCTGAATGCATGTCTTCTGTATATAGAAAGGCTACTCATTTTTGCGTATTAATTTTGTATCCTGCCACTCTGCTGAAGGCATTGATCACCTTCAGAAGATTACTAATACTGTTCTTTGGATATGATATATATATATATAAGATTATATCATCTGCAAAGAGGGATAGTTTGACTTCTTCCTCTCCGATTTGTATCCCTTTTATGCTATTCTCCTGTCTTATTGCTTGGGCTAGAAGTTCAAGCACTATGTTAAATAGCAGTGGTGAGAGTGGACATCCCTGTCTTGTTCCTGAGTTGAGGGGGAACTCCTTCGGTCTTTCCCCATTGAGGATGATTTGTGCTTTAGGAGATCTGCATATTGACTTTATCATGTTGAGGTATAGACCATCTATGCCTATTTTTTCCAGGGTTTTGAACATAAAGTGGTGTTGAATTTTGTCAAAAGTCTTCTCAGCATCAATTGGGATGACCATGTGGTTTTTGCTGTTGAGTTTGTTAATGTGGTGAATTATATTTTTTGATTTGCGAATGTTGAACCATCACATTCCTTCATCCCTGGGATGAAGCCGACTTGGTCAGGGTGAATTATAGACTTGATATGGGTTTGTATTCGGTTTGCTAGGACTTTGTTTAGGATTTTTGCATCCAAGTTTATCAGGGATATGGGCCTGTTGTTTTCTTTCTTTGTTACATCCTTGCCTGGTTTGGGAAATAGGGTGATGGTAGCTTCATAAAAGGAGTTTGGGAGCCTACCCTCTTTTTCTATGTCCCTGACAAGCTTCAAAAAGAGAGGTTTCAGTTCTATGCTGAAGGTTTGGTAGAATTCAGCTGAGAAACCATCTGGACCTGGGTTTTTCCGTTTGGGGAGGTTCTTATCTTAATTATTTCCTTGCGTCTCGAGTTCCTAGGATTGGATTTTTCCATTTGTTCTAATGACGTTAGGTATGAGGATAGTTGGTTGATTTGAGACCTCTCTGTCTTTGTTTTGAAGGCATTTAGAGCAATGAATTTCCCCCTTAGAACTGCCTTCATTGTGTCCCACAAGTTCTCAAAGGATATGTCCTCATTATCATTTGTTTCTAGGAAGTTCTGGCTTTCCTGTCTGATTTCTTGTATGACCCATTCATTGTTCAGAAGCGAGTTATTCAGTAGCCAATATCTATTGAAAATTTTGGATCCTCTCCCATTGTTAATTTCTAGCTTTAGTGTGTTGTGGTCTGATATAATGCAGGGGATTACATTGATCTTTCTGAATTTGCTGAGGGATGATTTGTGACCTAGAATATGGTCAATTTTGGAAAAAGTTCCATGCGCAGCTGAGAAGAATGTGTAATCTGTGTCCTTGGGGTGAAATGTTCTGTAGATGTCTGTTATCCCTAGTTTGTCAATGGTGCCATTTAGCAGCTTGATTTCACTGCTTGTCTTTTGTTTGTACTATCTGTCTATGGATGACAGTGGAGTGTTAAAGTCTCCTACTATGATGGTGTTGGCATCTATATCTGCTTTGCTTTTGAGTAATTTATGTCAAATGAACTGAGGGGCCCTTGCATTTCGTGCATACATATTTAGTATAGTGATGTCTTCTTGCTGTATTGTTTCCTTGAAGAGTAGGAAGTGGTCATAATCTTCCTTTTTAATTGCTGTTGGCTTAAAGTCTCTTTTGTCAGATATTAGAATAGCCACACCTGCTTTTTTTATTTTTCCCACATGCCTGGAAAATTGTTTTCCACCATTTTATTCTCAGTAGGTTACTCTCTTTAGCTATAAGGTGTGTTTCCTGTAGGTATCAGATGGAAGGGTCCATTTTCCTGATCCAACCTGCTATCCTGTGTCTTTTAATAGGAGAGTTGAGTCCCTTTACATTCAAAGTTATAACTGTGAGTTTTGCCATGTTGCAGAGAATATGGAGGTTGTTATCTAAGCTGTTCCTGCTCTTTTGTGTTACCTTATTAGTTCTCTGTTCCTTTCCTGGGGTCGGTTATTTGTTTCGTCTGCAAGGGATATCTCATGATGTATCTTTTGTAGGTTTGGGTTTGTGCTCAAGTATTTGTAAAGCTGATTAGTCTTGTGGAATACTTAAATTGCTCCATCAATTATGATGGATAACTTTGCTGGGTAGAGTATTATAGGTTGGAATCCATTCTTCTTTAGATCTAGAATCGCTTTGTGCGAAGCTCTCCTGGCTTTTAAAGTTTCTATGGAGAAGGCTGACGTGATTCTGATGGGTTTTTCTTTATATGAGTTTCCCTTCACTCATTGCTCTAAGGACTCTCTCTTTATCCTCAATGTTTAGCATTGTAACTAAGCTATGTCTTGGGGTGTTCCTCCTTTGATCCAATTTGTTTGGGGTCCTCCGTATCTCTTTTGGTTGTACAGGACTATCTCTTGCCAAGTATGGAAAGTTTTCTTGAATAATTCTATTGAAAATATTTTCTATGCCCCTCGTTTGGTTTTCTTCTCCTTTCGGCATCCCCATGATCCTGAGATTAGGTCTTTTTATGGTATCCCACATATCCCTTGAGTCTTGTTCACTTGCTATTTTGAGTTTTGTCAAGGTTCTGATTTCCCTTGAATTCCCCTCTGTTCTGTCTTCCTTGTCTGAGGTTCTGTTTTCCTAGTGATTGATCCTGTTGGTAAGAGATTCTAGGGAAGTTCTTATTATTTCAGTATGGTTTTTGTTTTCTGCAACTTCTTTCTGGGTTGCTTCTATCATCCTGTTGAGATGTGATTTCATTTCAAGGTTTGACTTAATTACTTCTTCCTCACATTCATTCTTATATTTGCAGATGTCTTCGGTTAATTTGGAGAGCTGGTTTTTGATACCTTCAGTTTGTTTCATTGTCTTTAGTTCCGATACGTCTTTTCTGACATCCATTTTTTTCTCCTCTAATATATTAAGCCTGGAGGCAAAGCTAATTAGATGAGTTTGCACCCATTCAATATGTTGGTACATCTTATCTTGCATGACTAACAATAAGTTCTCCTTAGTATCTGTGCCAGTAGGATCGGGGTTTCATGTCGTGTCATACTGTTCCTGCTTCTGCTCTCTCTCTTTAGTGGTGTTGTTGTTGTCATATGGTGCAGTTTCCTCAGCTGGTGTAATATTCTTGATTTGAGGTCTGTCCATTTCGATTCCACTTGAGGTGGTTGGCAGAATGCCTTTGACATATTTGCAGGGGTCGGTGGGTGTGGGGGATGGCAGAGCACAGTGAGCAGTGATGCGGTTTCAGTTGTCGGGGCTGTAGGGGTTGGTGGTTGTGGGTAGGGATAGCGTAATCTCAGATGTCGTGGGTACAGGGGGTGGGGCCACCGGATTAGGCAGGCCAATGGAATAGGATCACAGAGGTCTGCAGTCCCAGGGGATGGGGTTGGTTGGGGCGGGGTATGTGTTTAGTCTCCTGAGATCCCTGGATCTAGTGTTGTTTGGATCTCTGGGCGCAGATAGAGGAACTAATGTGTTCCTCAGGCACAGAAAAGGAGCGGAGACGCGCTGGAGGCCGGGGGGTTCTGGGGGAGGGGCTACAAAGGAGGCCCCGGTCAAACGGGTGAAATAGAATGAAAAAAAACACTAGAAAGCCATGTAAGGGGGGAGGGGCGGAGCAGACACGCTTGAAGCCCGAGGGCGGGGGAGGGGCTATAGAGGAGGCCGATGGAGAAAGAATATTAATATAAGGAATAAAATAAAAAGAAAACAACAAAAAGTAGAAAAAGAAAGACACTGTAGTGCCCACGAGGGGCAAGATAGACAGAGGGCGGGAGGGTGGGGACCGAAACACAAGGAAAGCCGCTGAAGGAAAGCCTCAGGCGCCGACGGGCAGACCCTGCCTGCCTGGACATCTCACTGCCTCCTACGAGCTGGTCAACGCTGGTGGCTTCCAGTCTTACCGATCCTGTGCTTGGAGGTGTCTGGAATTCAGCGGGCAGTCGCTGCTTGTGTCCACGATCTGGATTCCGGTTGAAAACCCTGGCCCTTTTTTCCCGAGGTGTGCAGCGTGTCTGCTAGTCAGCCATCTTTCCCGAAAGTCCCCCAATATATATAATTCTAAGCAAATAAAAAGTTAAAAAAAAGAGAGAGAAGAAAGGAAGGAAAGAAAGGAGGAAGGAGTGGACAAAAGAATCTTTTTTTCTTTATTGGGTTTTCAAGAGGGTCTTGCTCTAGCCCAGGCTGACCTGGGATTCACAGTGTAGTCTCAGGATGGCCTCTTCCATTTACCTTTACCTCAGGAGTGCTGGGATTAAAGGTGTGTGCCACCACTCCTGGCTAAAAGGAACTTTCTTTCTGCACTTTGTTTGTTACCTTCTCAGAGGTCATTAAAGATATAGGACTGTTGCTCAGCTACCAGGATATCCTTGAACAATTGTAATGCTTAGCATCATTTGAGAGCTCAGTAAATTCAATAAATGTTGATTATCCATACCATTCTCTCAAACTCAACCATACATATCCTGTAAGATTGCTGGTCATCTCATGCAGATGGAGCTGCATCTCTTGAGCTGAGGGTGCTTACACTGTTCACTACTAGATTTGCACATTTTCTACAGCTCTACATTAGACGTGATAAATCCCTGGCATCTCATGGCACCATATCAAGTTGGTGATTCTGGGAAAAGCATATTTGACACAGTATTTTTTTTTTCTTTCTCTTAATGGTGCTGCAGTTTGAGGTTGGAGGGTGGAAGATATTGGGGACTAGTGCAAGGTTGGGATCCTGTGCCTTTGTAGATGCTAGTTCTGCCTTAATCAGGCTTTCTTATCTATCTAATTCCTATCCACTAATATAATTTTTCTGTGTTACAATGCAGCGCAAGTCATGGTCTGTTTTAGAAGTTCCAGCATGGCACAGTGGTCTGTAGCACCTGGTCTTGCCCTCAGCACAGTATTAGGATTACATACTTGTCATCTTCTTCTCCTGGGGGATTAGGACCGTGGTCTTATGCTGAAGATATGGCAGAGGTGATAGTCTAGAGAGAGAGATCAGTATCTTTCTGTGCCCTTCTCTTCAGTCATCACTTGCAAAATTAGTATGGTTAACAAAGATTCAAGACTTTAAAGCTAGGAGCAAGATGGTAGATGAGTAACAGTGTCACCAGGACTCTCTCAATAAAGGTTTGATTTTCCAGATGGGATCCCCGGACCCCGGCCTGACCTGAACCCAAACCCATCCACCCCCCAGCTTCTGCACCAGCATAGACAGGGTTCCCCAGTGGCTCTCTGCTCCGTAGAGGAACTGAGAGTTTCCCCATCCCCCACCCCAAGCTCCTGCCATTGTCTCCTCCCAGCTGGTTCCACACCGCTGGCTGAGCACCTTTTGAGCACCTTTCCCTCATGGAGCCCCTTCCCTCCAGCACCCAACCTTCCGGTGCACTTCTCTCCACGACCCCTGACATACACAGGCAGATGCGATCCTTGGGCAAACAGACCTAGCTTGGTTCCAGGGCCAGACTTCAGGCAGTTACCTGGGAACCTCGGCAGAGGCCGGTTCAGACAGGTACCTGACAGGAGGGCACAGGCAGTCTCAGGAGTATCAGGGATCACACGCTACTGTCAGGTGGGAAGACACTGGGCTCCATAGTTGGGGGTGCTGGGAGTGTTTTTTTACTGCAGCATACCAATCAGAGACAGGGGTCTATGAGGTGGCTCTAAGACTAAACAGTCACATAAAGGGATCCAGACGGGTAAAGATCCAAGCCTGTCTGGGGACAGAACACCCTAACAGGAAAGACCTCTATTTAAGATCAAACCTGATGATCATTCCACTGGAAGTAAAGAGGGCTGAATAGCACTCCCCAGGGTGCCTGAGTCCCACTCCCCTACCTGGACATGGGCAGAAACCAATGAAAAAAACCCAGAGAAATTAAAGATGGATCTCCCCAACTCAGGGCCTCTAGTCCGATTATGGAACAGGAAAGTGACAACGAAGTGGAGACATCAAAAATATAATCCCCGACAGTAGGCCGATAGCTGAGATTCTGGCAAGAGAGGACCCACCACAGTCATATCGTGGAGGATCCAAATGGAACCCCGCAGAGAATGATGGGATGAACAAGGGGCCCACAGCCACAGCCATTAAATCAACACAGGATAAGCCAGTGAGACAGAAACCAATGATTTCGACACAAAGACCTCTAAGCTCACAACCTTA
>PVHP010055679.1:0-10076 GCA_004024765.1 Zapus hudsonius
AACGCGGGGAGAGAGAGAGTTTTGGAATCCTCCCTTCCCCCTCCTCCTACTCCGAGTTCTTGTCCTCTAATGCCAAAGAATTGTACACAGGGACAGAATTAAATTTTAGTTACACATTTATTCTAATTCAGTAGATCAGGGAAAGGGGAGTTGGATGGGGAAATTGGATGTGGGAAGTCATAAAGTTTTCTTGCCACCAATGTGGGGAAAACCACGTGTCAGAAAGTTCACAGAGCTTTTACTATTTAGTTAGATAAGCAGTCCAAGAAAAGATAACAGAAAAGCTCCCTTTGTGAAAAAGAGAGGTTCGTGAGAGAAAGGTCTGGAGCCTGCCCCCTACCCCAGCGGGGTAGGGGGTACAGGCCTTACCTCACTGAGGCCTGGGCCAGCAGTCCTTCTACTCCATTGCCATGTGGGAAAAGAGGGCCCGAGTCCTCTAGGAAAGCTAGTTTTAAGTCCTCCCCAGGTGAGTCAGAGGGACAGCTGATTGGTTCATATCTGACCAATCAGTTTTGGCACCTAGGTTGTAGCTCTAACTAGACACCTCCCATTCAAAGGGAGGGGCTGGAAGGAGAGGAGCGGGTCTCTATACACACCTGACTGTCACATATGCATTCTGCTATTATTGTTCCTGTACTAACTGGTGGGCAATTTGTAATTTTTCTTTTGATAGAGACCCTTTTCCCACACAGGATCATCTGATTTCCATGTAATTTGATCTGCATGAGGTACAGGAATGTCAGTAGTCTCTATAATAAATTTCCCAAGTCTTGTCTTCCTTGATTACTTTTAATCTCTATGGGAAGGGGGATACCAGTTTCTTTTTTTCCTAAACTCTTGATTAGCATTTTGAACTAGATCTTCACCCTGCTGGGGTTTCCTAGCAGCCACGTGTTCAGGGGCTGCCAGGGGGCTCACATGGTCCCATGCAGGTGGTTCCTTGCTGAGCATACCTAAAGAGACTGCCTTCCACACCCTTTGCCTCAGGGCCTGGGAGCTCAAAGGCCAAAGATCAGCCTGTTTATCTAACAAAAGTATCAGAAAGGAAAGATTTTTATTCTTTAATAGTGACTGCGGATAAGGAGGAGGTTTTTTATTTTTTATTTTAGAAATTTCTGTTCTTAAATTGCTTAGCTGGTCAATTAACTCTCGATGCTCTTTCTGTAATTGAATTTTTTTCTCTGAGGTGGGCTATTTTTTCCTTCAATTCTTACGCTTAGGCTTGGTTTTAATAGGAAATGGCACTGGGTCAGGGAATGGTGCTAAAACCTCTGGACAATAGTGAGGAGGGTGGATTTTAGATGGGGGCCAGTCCCGGCTATGGTAATTTTCAGCCTCCTCCTCAATTTTCTCCCAGTCAGAGTCTGACAAAATATCATCATCTTTTTTGTTTAAGATTTTCAAGGGAAGGATATATTTTTGGAGGTTTCCTTTTTGTCTCAATTTTATTAATCAGGGTTTTAATTTTTCCCTTTCCTTGCTATTTTCAGCCTGGGTTTTTTTTCTGAATCTGCAATTATTCTTTCATCCTCACTATCCCAAGAAGTTAAATCTACTTCTTTTTCTTCTAGATCCTCGCTTGGTAACTGGTCTCTTTCCTCACAATTCTGGGCCAAAGTTTTTTACTCGCATGTATCCTGGGAGTTCTGGGTACTTCTCCCTTCTCTGTATCATTTTGCAAAAGTCTTTCAGTCTGTAAGATTGCCACAACAACTGTGGCGTTTCCCTGGCAAAACTAATTATTTCATTAACTAAGTTCCAATAAGAAAAGGCAGTTACAGGATTGCAGCTCAATCTTTACCTGAGCTTTGCATAGAATTCCCAATGTGCTCTCTGGCCAGCTGTTTGTGGATAAAACAGGTGTGATAAGACTAAATGGTTCCTATTTCACTAATTACTTTGGTACATCTTATGTTATAAGATAGATATGTTGATCTCCAATGAACATCAATTAGAATCCTGATCTGATAGTTCCAAAACTTTCCAAAATAGTATATGTTGAGATAACTGAGGTCCCAGTTTCACAAAAGCTGAAATTCAGTTTTAAAATAATTTTTCTCATTCTGTAAAAACCAATTGTTTTACAGATCACAGGAATTCAAAACAGATAATTTGCCATCAGACATTCACTGCTCTCCCCGTTACTGATACACATCATGGGTGTGGTGTTGGCACCTGTTGCTACTAGAAAGGGAATCTGAATGGTGGCCTTGAGCGCTCTTCCTGTGTGACAGTAATTATGCATCTGTGTCTGTGTTTATCTTTGTCACTAGAAACACTTTCTTCACATTATTCCAGCAGGAGCTCCCTACTGTCAGGCGGCCTGATCATTTTCTGATTCAGTCAGTTAATGCCTGCCTTACATGACTGCTCACTTCCACATTTGCCACTTTCATGTATACTGATCTATATGTTTGATCACATGCCATCCTTACCTTAGAGCTCCCGATTATTTCCTTTCTGAAGCTCTACAGACAGGAAATGTGCCCATTTTATTTAGTCCATATATTACAATAATTCACTACAAAAATTGTGTGCCAGGCTCCCTACTTAAAGTTCTGCGGTAAGAACAAGCTGTCCCTGCCATGATACCTAAAATTTCCTTACTGAGGCTTCAGTTTTGAAGAAGCATCCATAAAAGAGCCAATCATTCCCTAATCCAAACTTCTGCTTGGAATTCTTTTCACCTAATATAACTTTAGGTATAGTCTGCTCAGCACACTGATGTAAAAGTGGGATCCAGCCTACACAAATATAATATGACTATAAATATATACAAATATTTCTTTTTCTTATTTAATGTAATTATTTACAGTTTTGTCCCATTTTTTATTTTTGTGAATGCCATGATTTCATTTCATATCCTTCCTCCTCCTTCTTAAATACTGAGATTGAATATATTAGGAAAATATTCTACCACTGTCTCATAATATAATTCTTTCTTATAGCATTCCTTAATATTATGAACTAAAGGGTCTGGTAGTATTCAACTCAAACCTTTTCCTACAGGATTTGTGATCATCTGATATCCTGCAGTCAGGCTTTCCTTCTCTAGGGCAACCTAGCAGGTGGTCAGGAACTACTTTCTGAAGGAATCTTCCTTTCCTTCTAGAGACAGAGGAACAATGCTACCCAACCTGCATTATGCTTCTTTTGTGTCTTGCCACAGAGGGTGCATGACTTCTTTTACCCCTTCCCACTTATGCCAAGCTAGCCAAGTGTAAAGGCTGCTTTCATGGCAACTCAGATCTGCTGAACAGCAAGAGTTTCTTATCTGGGCCCCACTCAAAGCAGGTAGGAATTTTCTTCATCCAACACAGGATTCTGAGGTTAAGAGCCTGCCTCACCCACTGGTTCTGCTGTGGAGACAAAGGGGGCATAGGGGGCAGGCTACAAGGCACAGGCTGTGCTAAAGTACCTTTTGGTTCTTTTGGAAGTAAGATCCTAAAACATAACCATATCACTCTTCCACGAAGAATTTTATCAAATTCATTACACTTGGCAAGGTTTATTTTGTTCCCTCAGGAGTACTGTGTCCAATGGAAATCTCCTACTAGCTCCCACCTCTTGTTCACCTTACCCAGTCAGCCTAGTGGCCACCATACAGTGGGGCAATAAGAGCATAACAAGGATGCAAAACCTTACTTCACTTGTTGTAATTATGAAGTGTTATCAATCCTCTTATAATTGGGGTAGAAATAAGCAAATTTCCAAATTACTAGATACATACACTGTGAATCTCATTATTATCCACTGAGAGTACCTCAAATGGGGCAATGTCACAGAAATACTAATTGTAGATAATGTTAGAACAACTCCAACATCTCAAACTGTATAAAACTCTAAATCCTGGATAGTACTTGCAGAATTAGATATCAAGTAGAAGATAAAGGATATTTATGTGGAAGCTAAAATTTATGACCATGTGTCAAAATACTGAAAAAAGATTCACAGGTGAATACTTAAGGCTATCGTTTGGAAGAATTTATATAGAAAAAAGAAAAAAAAATAGAAAATTATATCTACATTTTCAAGCTTTAAGTGACCATTCAGAATAAAGGAAACAATCAGAGCATAAAGATGCAATCTACAGAATAGAGGAAAATTATAAAAATTATTACCTCAGAAAAGATTGACACCCATAAATTATGGAGCTTAAGACAAGTTATAACTAGTAAAGAATGGAAATATGGGCTTAATAAACACTTTAAAAAGATGAAAAACAAATTACAAACAAATATCTGATCAATGCTTAAGATTATTAGTCACCAGGGAAATGTAAGTCAGAACCATTGTGAGATTCCACCTCCTCACAGTTAGAATGCCTCAGTGCTGGAGTCAAAAGAAATTAAATCAGGCTGTCAAAGAGATTCTTACAGAATCATAAGTTGTGTGGCACTGATGCAGGTTTGAAGATTAGTTCTCCATAAAGATGCAGGAGACCTCTGCCCCAGACCTAGGAACTCCAACTTCAGGTCCTTGTCCAAGTTATGAAAGAAATGGAAAACACAGACTCAGAGAAGGGTAAATGATAAATTTTGAGGTTAATTTTAGGGAGTGATAAGAGGGAAAGCAAAGCAGGAAAACCCAAATCAAAATAAATGTTCCCCCTTCTCAACCTGGCTGGGAATGGGGAGGGGAGATGGAAAGATGCCTCTGAGAGGGACTCACACATGTGGGAAGCAAGAAGAAAGCTAAAGACAGAAGAAATTCTCCCGTTTCCCACCCAGGCTGGGAGACAAAGAGGGCCCGTCTCACAAAGGGGCCAAGAGAGTTCATCAGAACAAAGAGGACTTGCACACATGTTCCAGGTCCATTTATAGGAATCTCTCACATCCAATTAGAATGTGCTTCATCACTAGACTCCGGTGTGTAAGAGTGGAACCTGATTGGTTTGGGGGCTCAGGAGGCTGACTCGGGTGTTTAAGCCCAGGAAAAGTTGAGGAAGAAGCTGGAAGAGGACACAGGTGTTGATGCTTGCAACTATCTTGGATGAGACTAGATCAGAAGCAGGGAAGCCTCTAGTGCCACTAGGGCAGGCAAAACGGCATCCAGGTTTCTGTGGGACAGTGGCTGGCTCAGTCACGGCCATAAAAGCTACGTTGTCCCTAATTGGCATTAACACTATCTACAGTAGCTAAGTTCAAAATCAACTTGAGTCCACAAGTATAAAAGAATATTGTGTTTAATAATAAATATTAGTCACAAAGAAGAAAAGCCTTGCAACAAAGTAGATGAAAATAGAGATAATTATACTAAGTGGAAAAACGACAGGCACAAAAGACAAGCACCATGTGTTCGCTGTAGCATACGAGAACTAAAAGTTAATCTTTGGTCTGTGTGTGGAACCATGATTATTAATGACTGGGAAGTTGGGCGTGAAGACAAGGTGGGTACAGGTAGATAAATTTGTTAAGACAAATTTGATAAGTCAGCATGTATTGAAATACCACACTGAATACAATTAGTATGCATTATTAATGCATGTTGAACAAAACCAAAATAAAACAATAAAAAAGTGTCTTAATGAGAGCAGAGAAAGCCATTTCAGAAAGGAGCCATAGCACTACTAAAATGAACTACTTATCACATTTAGTAAATATTTTGGCCAGCCATGGTTCTCACGTCTTATGTGATGTTTTGAGAAACTACTAAAACATTTTAAATGCATGATACAATACAATTCTCTCATTGACTGTATAAGGTATTTCTGTATCATTCATCTATAAATTTAAAAGTATTTTTAAGAGTTTAAGTTATGTTATAACTAGAGAGCTAGGCTGTTCAACAAAGCTCTCAAAAAAAAACTGAGTGTGTCTATTTGATTAAAAAGCTATTTTTCTCCCACTGAATTCATGGTGCATGATGGGATAGTCACTAGGATTGTGTTAATTACAACTAGAACTATTGATTTCTAGTCAAATGCAGAAAGCTTGAGAACAAAGGCAGTCAGCTGAGTGGTCCCTTGAGACTTATTCTAAGCAAGACATTTACGTTTCTCATAGCATTTCCCTATATTTTCCACCACCATGTTTTTTTCCCAGCAGCTTAAATTTAATGCATATAAACCTGATTATTTAATACAGTGCAAACAAAATTGAAATAGAGTAAAGTGAATGAAATGTAATTGAAATTAATTAAACAACCACAGCTGTTAGTATTCTCTTTTTAAACATAAGAAAGATAGAAATAAATGGATTTTTTTTCTTGAATCTCATAACTTAAATGCACTATTTGCTTTACTTCCACTTAAACTTTTCAAGGTCCTTCATGAGGCCCATAGTGATAGGCATATCTTCCTTTGCACAGCTGGATAATGTGATGGAAAGCATATTCTCTGATTCAGTTATATGTTGACAGACACTTATGTGGATTCCATACATTTCCCTATGTTGTCCATTACACACAGTGACATGCATGTCTTTAAAAGGCTGATTTTTTTTCCTTCAGGTATATGTTCTTAAACTCCACTGCTGGACCATATGTCTTCCATAAGTGGGATTGCTGGACCATATGTCAGATCTGCCCCCATGCTTTGGAGGAAGCTCTGTAATATTTTCCATTAGTGGTGATGTCTTTTTAATAAATATCCTAGTGAATGAGAGGCAGCTTCTTAGTATGCTATTGGTTGTATTTCTTTGATTATTTAATAGCAATAGGTGCATTTTCAAATACAGGTTGGCCATCTCTGTCTTTTTAAGTCTATTTAAATCCTATAAATTTATTGGTGTTTCATATATTCACCAAGTTGTGAAATATGGTTTCTAAATTCCAAACTATTTTTTTATCTCCTCATCCTTCACACCCAATAATAAACCTTATAAGAATTATGATTCATGCCCCAACCTCCCTGCACACCCAGCACACATTCTTATGTAGATATCCATTCCCTTGTTTATTCACTATTTAACACCTAGGCTCTTGTGCCTATTCTCATGATAAACTTGGATTTGTAAGGGTCTCTACTGTGTGCCAACTTCTTCCATGTCTTCAGGTGTATACTCAGGCCTTATATAGCAGGATTTTCTGTTTCCATGTTCATTACATACAAATCTCCATACTGACGTCCATAGTGGACTCCCTCATTCACATTCCCAGCAGCAGAATGTAAAATTCTGCTGGTCCCCCCATGCTCCACAGCATTGGAGGTCTCCTGTGATCTTGATGGCTGCAATTCTGACAGCCTGAGATAAAATTTCAAAGTGGCTTGGATTTTCATTTTTAATGAATACAAATGTTGAATTCTCATGTATATTTTGGACATTTGCATTTCATCCTTTTGGAATTTAATTTTTGATATTTTAAAACAATTTCTAGAAATTACTCTGTCAGATGAATAGATTTCAATAATTTTTATTATTGTTTGTTCACTCTGTTGATAAGTTCTTCAGCTGTGAGAAGCTTTCAATTGCATGTAATCACATCTATAACATCTTGCTATTGTTTACTGTGCTATTTGGACATCTGGTCAGAACATCCTTGCCTGTCTGTGGCTTGAACTTCTTTGTTTGTTTTCTTCTTTTGTAACGTTGGTTGTTACAGAAGGGCTTTATTGATTATACCACATTAGAACCTCCATTCTTGAATTGACAGAATACTAGTTCCAGGCATTTTTATGGGAATTTTTGTTATCTCAGTACCATTTTTAACAAAAGGAACCTTTCCGAAGACTAAAGTGGCCGCTGTGACCTTAACTTCATGTCTTAGCCTACTCTCCTGTTCCATTGGTCTACACGTTTGTTTTTGTACAAGTAACATGAGTTTTTGTGGTTGCTTCTATCGCTGTGGTTAGTATCACCTTCAGCGCTGTTCTTGATTTTCAGCATGGGTTCAGTGATTTGGGGACCTTTGTGTTCCACAAGCATGTTACTGTGCTTTTCTAGTTCAGTGAAGGATGTCATTGAAATCCAATGTGATTGCAGGGCTTCTGTAGATTTCTTTTAGAGATATGCTATTTCACAATGTCAATCCTCCCAATCCATGAGTCCAAGTGGTATTTCTATTTTTTAGTGTCTAATCCTTAATTTGTTTCTTCAGTGTTTTACAGTTTTCATTGAATCCCTCAGAGTGAAGCCCAGCTTCTCAACTAGTTTTTTTTTTTCATCTTGTTTTGTGTTGTATCTAACAAGTCAATGCTGTATGCAGTCTCACATAGATTTTCTATGCTACTTTCTAGAAGTTTTATGTTTGCCTTTTAAAACTACTACAGGGACATTTTGTTAATTTAACAATGTCTTGTGGTTTTATGCCAAAACCTTGCAATTTTGATTACTCTGAGTCTGTGGTATAGTCTTTAGCCAGGGACTGTGGTATCTTATGTTTTGGGTTTTTGTTATTGTTGCTGTTTTTCCTGTATTTATGGTTCAATGCACATTTTATATTTTTACTAGCACTATAAGGAATGTCATTATTCTCTTGGTAAGATTATAATATATCTGTAAATAGTTTGGTATAGTGTGGATGTTACAAATATTTCACTAATACATGGACACAGGATATTTTCCAAAGGTGTGTTCTCCTCAGTGACTTTCATCAATATTCTATAATTTCCATTGTAGATATTTTTTGCAGGAGCATTTATAAGCTCTAAGGTCTTCTTTGACAAGCAATTTTAATATGTTTAGAACAGAGTTATTCTAAAATAACAATGATGCTGAATTCCATTATATTATTTCAAGTATATATATATATATATATATATATCATGCTCATGAATAGTAGAATTGGTATGTCTTGGTGTGTTCTTCTAATGAGAATGCAGTCATAAAAATGCTTAGCGGGGGGCGGAGCAAGATGGCGGACGAGTAACAGCGTCGCCAGGACTCTCTTAGGAAAGGTTTGATCTCTTCAGCTGGGATCCAAACGTTGGTCACCAGCTGGACCTGATTTTGGGCCCTCCCTCCCTCCCCAGCCCCTGGGCCAGAGCAGAAGGGGTTCTCCAGCAGCTCTCTGCTCCCCAGCAGAGCAGAGGACCGAGCCCTCCCCCTCCCCACTAGCTCCCGCCATTATCCCCTTGCTGTGGTTTCCAAGTGCCGATAATTGAGCCGCTTCCCGTCGTGGGAGCACCTGATCCTCAGTCGTGCTTGTCTCCACGACCCCCACCCCCCGCATACACAGGCAGATGCCAGCCTTGGGCAGGCTAAGCTAGCTAGGTCCCGGGGCCAATCTTGAAGCAGATACCTGGGAAGCTTGAGCGGGAAGGAGTCGTCTCTTTGCGGAGGTTTCTTTGCCTAACTGGGACCCAGCCCAGATTGGCGGCTGGGCCTGTCCCTGGGCCGTCCAGCCTCTCCTCAGCTTTGGGACCTCAGCGGGGTTCCCCTACTGCCCTCGGATCTGCAGGAGAGTGCGCAGCCGGGCAGCCGGGCCCACAGGCTCCTGCCTTCTTCCCCTCACCACGGCGGCGGCAGCGGTTCTCGGCCCTAGGCGCCAATCCAGTGGCTTCCATGTGGGAGCTCCCAGTCCCCAGACTGCTCATCTCCACCAGCTGAGAGGGGAGGAGGTGTCTCTCCGCGGAGGTTTCTTTGCCTAACTGAGACCCAGCCCAGGTTGGCGGCTGGGCCTGTCCCTGGGCCGTCCAGCCTCTCCTCAGCTTTGGGACCTCAGCGAGGTTCCCCTACTGCCCTCGGCTCTGCAGGAGAGCGGGCAGCTGGGCAGCCGGGCCCACAGGCTCCTGCCTTTTTCCCATCACGGCGGTGGCGGTGATGGGAAATTCAGAAATAGATTAAGTGAATTAAAGATTAATCAATTCAGAGAAGAGCTGGACAATAAATTAATTAAATTTGATGAGGACTTAAGAAAACTAAAAAATGATTTTCAGGAAACCCAAGCAAAAACAAAAATAGATTGGAAATTGGATCTCACCAAAGAATTAGAGGCTATTAATAAAATCATAGCAGAAACCAAAAATCAAGAAGAAATACTAAAAACCTCACTTGTATCATTCAGTCCCAGGGTTGATAATCTGGAGGACAGACTTTCAGAAGTAGAAGACAAATCCGAAGGAATCAATAAGGATGTCATAGGTTTCAATAAATTCAAGAAATCAAGTGAGCACAATTTGAGGGATCTATGGGATA
>PVHP010055680.1:0-10065 GCA_004024765.1 Zapus hudsonius
ATGTGCTTTGCTGAGAGCTTTGTTAAGAATCATTTTAGGGCTGGATTCCTGCTCTTCAAGAGTTCTGTGAGGCTGGGTGTGGTGGCACACGCCTTTAGTCCCAGCACTCGGGAGGCAGAGGTAGGAGGATCACCGTGAGTTTGAGGCCAGCCTGAGACTACATAGTGAATTTCAGGTCAGCCTGGGCTAGAGTGAGACCCTAACTTGAAAAAAAAAAAAAAAGAGAGAGTTCTGGGATTAATTAATGATGCCTGCCTTAGGTATAGGATAAGAGAGTAATAGTATATTTTCTACATATTTGACATATTGGCAAATATTTGACATTGAGAAATCTAGAATTTATGGGTTTGACCACTTTTCAGTTTTCTTGAATGTCCATGATTAATAATAACTTGGGAATTTTATTGCAAGATAAATTTTATGTATATTTGAGGTAGAATTACTTTTCTGTGTTTATCTTGTTACAATTACTCCAAAACTTTGTGGCTTAAAAATGACAATTTTATTGTGCTTACAGATTCATTGGGCCAGAGATTTGGATAGGGCTCCGCATAGAAAGCTTATCTCTGCTCTGCAAAGACTAAGGTCTCAGTTAGGAGGACTCAGAGACAATGGGTAAGTCCGAGGTGAAGTGACAAAGCCATCTGATTAGTTCCTTCCCATGTCTGTTGATTCATGCTGGCTGTACGCTGGGATCTCAACACTTCAGCTGGGTGCTGGTCAGGACACCTACATGCATATGTGACTGTGTGTGTCCTCCTAACAGTGTCTAGGCTCCAAGAGAACGTTGATCTAGCCTCAGAAGTCACATGGTATGACTTGGGCTGTAGTCATAAACACTCCCAGACTCAACTAAGGAAAGACAGCTCCTACCTCTACATGGAAGGAATGCCAAGGTCATGAGATGAGAAGAGCGTGTAGGATAGAAGATAGTGACACAGTCATTTTCAGGAAACACAATCTGCCATAACCACTTGGTGAGTGAGCCAGCATACCTCATCTTGACACACATTGTCGTTTTTTCTGCTCCCCCAAAATTACTTGCCTAGATGAAAAAAAACCTCAATTTATTTGTAAAAAGATGGCTAAAGGTGCAAGATCACACTTTAAGAACTAGTTAAAATTTCTTAAATCACGGTTCAGAAACCTGTTTTGTAAACCAGTGATCAAGAAATAACATTCAGGAAGAAGTCATTTGCCCTCATAGGCATCTTAAGCTGCAAATATGAGGCTTGCTAATAGCTTCTGGATGTTTGTTTCCCCAAGCGATAGCATAATCATGACAGACCAAATATCCACTTAATTTTGGGGTAATTCTTTGTTTTGGGGGTCCGCCTTATATATGGTAGGATGTTTAATACCAGCTCTCACTTCTTCCCCACCCCAGTCAAGAAAACTCAAATTGTTCCCAGCTGGGAACTGCTGATCTCTAGCACACAGGACTGAAAACAGTCTCCTGAATTTGTTTCCCAGGCTACTCTTAAAAGGTTTGCATAAAAGATTAAAAGAAAAAAGGTTACAGAGGCTGATGTCATTGAGACCCTAGCAGTTTACATTTAGCATGTTTTATCCATGAAGACTCTTGGTCTCTAGTAAACGTTCCTGTGTTGACAACACTCTCTGTGAAGCCAGGGGCCCCTCCTCTATCCATGTGACTCAAGGAGTGAAATTTAACAAAAGAGGAGGAAAGCATTGTTTTGACCACCTAAGGGTGGGTGGGTGTGCTGGGGTGGCTGTGAGCACAGCTACAAACATGTTTCCCCATCACCCACCCTTCACACCCAGCGCCTCCCACACCTAGGTGTCTGTAGAAAATGTGTCTCTCCAAGAAGTGGTGAGATGACCACCCCAGTTCTTGAATTCCCAGTTTCCTGAGGCTGAGAGTAGACATTGAGGAGTGTGAAAACCAGCAAGAGTTTCTGCCCTGGGGTGTCCTGGCATCTACACGGAACAAACAGTGCAGGATGGGGTGCAGAATCCTTGCACACACTGGAGAGGGGGTGACAGCATGCGAGATGGATGTGTCAACTTGTCTGAGTCTAGAGGTCACATAGCAGTGGGGGATGGTATGGACAAGCAGCTCTCAATGTATAAATAAGTAGATTAAAATCGGTTACACATTTCTTAAAGAAAAATAATGTTCGATATGCTAGTTATGCCTCTGAATCAGTAGACAGAAGCCTACGTAACTCCTCAGCCACAGAGCGGTGGCCTTGGTGTTTCTAGGGAGAGCCACACTCAGACTGGCAGCCTTCAGAAACGTCTCAGCAGGTGCTTCCCAATTCCTCTTCTGCTGTGTCAGCTCTCCTCAGCATCTATAGCATTCCAGACAGGGTGTAGATGCTGGGGGTTTCAGAAAATTTTTTTTTAATCCATAATGAAATATATTTAATGAGCAAATAATGAGTTGTTATCCCAAGTTCCCCAATGCTCCTCTTCCCTGTCCCCAATCAGCTGGATATCCTCCTCCATGGGCAGTCTGGATCCATCTATGGGGTCGGGGATTATGGATAGCCTAGGAGTCAGCCTGGTTCCACCCACCTTAGTATGATGTTACTGAGGGGGTTGATGTCTCTAGGAGTCCTCCCCCACCATGGCCCTTACAGTCTTTCTGCCCCCTCTTCCTCTCAGTTCCCTGAGTCATGGTGGGTGAGTATTAAGGCTGCTTTATTGTTGAGGTCTTAGGGGTCTCTGTACTTCTGCTTTAGGTTGTGTTGAAAATCGTTGGTGTCTGTCTGGCTCATCCTGGGTTGACTGATTGATTGGCTGTGGATATGGGTCTCTTGCTTATCCCACCATTCTCTGCGGGGTTCCATATGGATTCCCCACAGTAGGTCTAGTGTGGCTCATCTCTTGCCAGGATGTCAGCTATTGGCCTGCAGAGCCTAAAAACCTGGGGGGACCTGAGTGATGGACTGAGGTCAGTCTCCTGCAGTCAAAAGCAGGGAGGGAGATGGATCTGTGGATGTCAGTTCTGTGCTAGGCAGAGCCTCTGACAAGCCCTGTCCTTCCCAACACTGTAGAGCAGAGCGATCTCCCATGCTTCCTATCCCCTTCAAGCACTGAGATTTATGGAAAGCTGTCTGAAATAGAGGAGAAAACCCACAGGCACAGAAATGTGGCCCAGGGATTTGACCCTGTTCATTCCCCATATCCTGCGCACAGTACAAGGAAGTGTCCCATGACAAAGCGAATGCCAGGTCTTTGGACATTGGAGTGTGACAAATTACCTTGTAAAATGATATCCTGGAGTCCACTACCAGGTAACCCTCCCCAGAGAAAGACGACTAGATCAAGTTCAGATGCTTTAATAACATTCATTATTAAACCCACTTAAACAAGCAAGGGAAAGCAACTAGGTGGATTGATACCCTTAGGGTGAGGTGCCTGTGTGGCTGAAGGGTTATACAATGCTTATCTACTCCCCCACCCCTTCACCAGCCTCGCCCAGGGATAAGCAAACCCTGTATGTCAGCTTGCTTAGGTCATAGCATGCAGCTTTTGGTTTTCTAGATATTTCTGGGAAGGTCATATTGGGTGGTAGGAATAAGATTTAAATGAGTAGACTTTGAGTAAAGCAGTTTGCCCTCCATAATGTGGGTGGGTCTCATTCAGTCTGTTGAACTGAGTCCAGCCAGTCTGTCAGCAAAATACCCCCTCTCTCAGGGAGGTCTGGACACTTTCCTGGGCTGCCAGCTGCCTGGTAACCTT
Organism: Zapus hudsonius; assembly: GCA_004024765.1. Lineage (NCBI taxonomy): Eukaryota > Metazoa > Chordata > Mammalia > Rodentia > Dipodidae > Zapus > Zapus hudsonius. Next base: position 3,712 of record PVHP010055680.1, read on the forward strand.
CAGGTTTTGGGCTGGCCAGTCTCCGTAATCACATGACCCAACTTATTCATTCATTCATTTTTTTGAAAACAAAGTCTCACATTATAGGCTGACTTCAAATAGCAATCCTCCTGCTTCAGCCTCCCAAGTGCTGGGATTACAGGTATGAAACACTACACCCAGCTTCTCTCTCCATATCCTACTGGTTTTCTTCTGATGTCACCACTAGCCCTACTTAGCCCAACTATTTAGGCAAGTCTGACCCAAGCACCCTTTCGGCAATGGAGGTTTGAGGGTGGAGCATTAAGGTCAGACAGAAAGGTGCAGGGCAGACTGATCCACATCCCAAGGGTGACAGTCCTTGAGGGAAGGTGTGCCCTGTCCAGAGGCCTCTGACCTCAAGATCTAGGCCCAACTGTAGTATCTGCCAGTGACTGATTAGGAGGAGCATCCCTGAGCTAAAGGGACAAAGGTCTTTGTTCTCAAAAGCAAACTTGACTATACTGAACATTTGCTTAGGTCAGGCCTCTCCTTTCTCCTTCCTGTTCTGGAGCCTGGAAGGAAAAGGTGTTCCAGGTCAGTGGTGGCTGGCCTTGGACTCTGCAGAGGTCTCATGAACTCTCATCTGCATACCTGAAGGCAGACCACTCATAGAGGCTGGGAGATATACAGGCCCACCTGGGTGGCTTCCCCTCCACCAGTGCTGAAGTGAGTCAGTCCTGTCTCATCTGACCTGGGACCGCAAGTCCCTGACAACTCCCCCACCTCCAACACACACACTGCTGGAATGGAGCCCTCAGTCACATGCTGCCATTGCCTCACTCCCCATTATGGTCCTTTGCTGCAAAAGGTTTGAGGTCAAGGTCAGGCTTGACTCACCGGGTGGCATAATGTTCAACACATAGTGAGCATTCAAGAAAATATTTGTAAAATGAGTAAATCAATGATCCAGTGCTTGAGCAACCTGGAGTGAGAGATGTAGAACCTAGAGAGGGGAACTCCACGCAGAGGGGAGCCCAGGCAGAGGGGAGCCTAGGCAGAGGGGAGCCCAGGCAGAGGGGAGCCCCAAGCAGGGGGGAGCCCCAAGCAGAGCTGATGCCAGCAAAGGACCACACAGCTAGCTCCACTTTCCTGTGAACTAGCAGGCTTCCGTATCAACTGATGGCTACCTCTATTAAAAGTAAACATTTCCAACTCCTCTACGGAGAGGCAGACAATCTTATTAAACACCCACATGTCAGATTTCAAATATTTACACACTTTCTTGCCATGGAACATGTTTTCCACCAGGAAAACTAGAGAGACTCCATTCTAGCGCGCACACCGTTGCCAGCAGTATTCCGAAACCTGCTCTCGAGCTGCTTGCTCGCAGTGTCTGCTTACTGATTGTGGACACAGCATTTTTGAGGATCTGATGAAGGCCATGGTCGAGGTACTAAATTTGCACTCAGCCACACAACGACAGGGGCTTGGAGCCCACCCTCCCTTGGTGGACTCCTGTCACCTCCTATAAAACTGTCCCCTGAGTCCCCTCCCCTTCCACTTCTCTCCTACTTGGCTCTGGGCAGGAGTCCTCCCCTGCCCCCACTCTGGGTGCTTTCCCACGCCCCAGACACACCTTGTGCTTTCCCACCTTTGAACTTGGAGTTGAGGTACTGACTTTCCTTTCAGGTGCCCTGGGGACAGGCGCTGGGCTCCTACAGCCCACGCACAGCCAGGGCAGTAAAAGCAGAGGGAGTGGCCACAACCTGCTCTCCAGCAAGCACAGTGACATCCACTCCAGCAGAGCAGGCTTCAGACTGGGTGCCATCTCCAGAGCGTCCTGGACATGCCAACCCTGCATGCAGCCCCTGAACCCCCTCATGACTCATGCTGATGAAAGACATGGCCCCAGGAGAATGCTCACCCTTTCAAACCTATTAGTTCAAATTTCAAAATAAAACGTCAGCTCTGCTGTGTGGCTCAGTGTAGGGGGCTTGCTTAGTAGGCATAGCCCCTTCCCTCCCTCCCCAGCATGGGGGTGGGTCAGCAGGTACACCTGGCCACCGAGGCTGCTCTGGTAGACAGAAGGACTCCAGTTAGACCAGGTTCTGCCTGGGAGCTCAGCCACATTGGGCTGCAGAATATTCTCTGAAGGGGGGGGCTAGAGAGAGACACCCCCCTGGTGTCCACAGACAGGAAGTGACTATGAAGAAGGGGGCTGAAGAATGAGGGCTGGTGATGTTTCATCAAGGAGACGGAGGCAGAAGAGAGGACTCCTGATGGTGTGTGGACTCTGGAGTCCTTGGGGGGGGGGGTAAAGAGGTTGCAGGGCTGCACAGGACCAGGACATGAAGATCCTTCGTAGAGGGCTGTATCCAGTGGTCCAGGCAGCCCCCCCCTCCCGCCATGAGGTTGTAGGTGGGGCCTGGGGTGGAGTTAGGTTCCAGCACCTTCTACTCACAGTCTCTGCCTCTTGGAGCTCTTCAAGCTCTCCCTTCTCTTTTGTCCCCTAGGGTGGGCTTACTACACACTCCTCAAACCTCACTCTCTCACACACTCTGGGGTAGTGGCTCACTGACTTTTTGGTCCACCAACCAGCTCTTCAACCACAGAAAGGCATTGTACAGTATGACAGAATGTGTGCAAAATTAATCTCCTGAAACTTCACAATATTTTCTACAAACACTGCCCTCTGATACTTTCTATTCAGTTTTCTGTTTTTGTTTCTTTGTCCCCTCCTCTCTCTCTCTTTCTCTCTCATTCTCATTCTCTCTCTGTCATAATCTACTCAATTGTATCAGTGTTTTTGACAAAGCTGATCAGAGGAAGGACCCTGAGACCTTTCTGAAGACTGCTCTCCAGCCCAAGTAAACCAGGCAGGCTAAGATGTCCCTTTACTTAATAGTTTATTTTGAGTTTCAGCTGCTTCCTGGGCCTCAGTTGACTTACCAGTGCTCTCCTCTGGACAGAGCCTCAAATAATGGGAACCCTAGAAAAGTGTTAGTCTGGGTGTCTTCCACTCATGGTTTACAGAGGCGAGAGAACAGCACAGGAAAAGGGAAACAGGTGTGGTAAGGTCGGAGTAATGATGAGAACAGGGACACTAAAGCTGCTGAGTTTGCTCAGACACTAGCCATGCAGGGCTCCCCATGAATTTAATATTATTCCCATTTCACAGAGTGTAAAAGTAAAGCACTGGGAACTTGACAAGGAGATCACACTAATCGGAGGTCATCCTAGGACAGGATGAGCCTGGATCTGCTGGACAGCAGAGCCAAGGCCTCACCAAACCCGAGTATTCTGGGTGCCCCCACTCAAAGAAGGGGTATACACATGGAGCGTGTATACTCCACACCCTGTCCAGTGTCAGGGAGGCCTCTTGGGTCTAGGATTCTTTCTCAGAGGGTTCTTGAGTCCTTGCTGTGTTTCTTTTGACTAACTTCTCAAAGCAGTTCTTGACCCACTGACCCGAGAGGATCTGAACTTCAGTATGTTTGTGTGGCAATGATGAAGTCAAGTGTGTGGTTGGGGTACGGATGATGGGGGGTGTGGCGCTCAGAATAATAATAAAGACTGTCTGCATGTGGACCCGTGGGCAGGACATTCCCATGGGAAGGAGTCTCATGGGACTGGAATCGATGGGTGATGAGGAAGAACCTGCCCAGAAAAGGGGGAGTGGATGCCAAGAACAGCATCCTGGTCTGTAAATGAGGAATTGTTTTTGGGCTGCTCTTGGCCCCACAGCCTTCCACAGAGACACCTTGAGGCTCTTCTGGCATCACCTAAGGCCTCACCAGGATGTCCCCACCCTCTGGTGGGGGGAAAGAAGCCAGTCCCTGCTACTTAAAGAAAAAGAAGGGGGGGCATTAGACAATTCCCCACTGAGGAACCTTCTACAAAACATTGACAGCACTCATTCCAAATGGTCAAGGTCAAAGCAAGGAAAGGCTGAAGACATTGGTTAATAAGGATGTGCTGCTGATACTGGTTCACTAGCTGTGACAAGTATACTAACGTCAGATGCCAGTGATGGGAAAGAAGCCGGGTGGGGGTGTGGGAGCTCCATTCTGTCTGAAGCTTTGTGTTTTGATTGATCTCTGGCCTCCACAAACACACACACACACACACACACACACACACACACACACGTGCATCCCACAGACATGCATGCATGCGCACACACAAAAGTTCTTTGGGTTCTTTCAATGCTGTCTTGCTGTCAGCTGGATGTCCAAGCAGTTTTCACCCTGTAATCTGTTAACACGGTGTTTTACAGAGAGATACCATGCATTTCTAGGCTAACATTACAGGGTTTTAATCAGGTGATTAGCATGAGCAGATTTACATTCTGTAAAGTTCATGCTGGCCGCTGTGTGGAGAATCCATTGTAGACAGCCCGGGTGAGAAGAGAGAGATGAGCCAGAGGGCTGTAACAGTCCTCCCAGAGACTGAATGGCTCTTCGAAATGGAGATAAGTGAGAGATATTTAGAAAGAAGAACGATTTTGGTGATAAAACTGACAAACCTCATTGCTGGATTGGAGGAAAGGAGAAGAAAGTGCTGGCACCAACGAAATAATTCCATTTTACTTTGGTGAATGTTACTGTTTGAATATGAAATATCCTTCACAGGCTTGGGTGTTAAATGCTTGGAAGTTTCTGGAAACTATAGGAGGTCGGTCCTATAGGACTGAAGGAAGTAGAGCACTTGGGCTGTGTCTCTCTGCTTTCTGCCCACCATGAAGTAAACTTTCTCCTATTTCCAGTTCCTGTGACGTACTGCTCACACTTGTGGCCAAGAGACTGATCCCTCTGAAACCATAAGCCAAAAGGAATCTTTCCTCCTTGAAATTGGTTCTGTCAGGAATCTGGTCACAGAGATGAGGAATCTGACTAGCGCAGAGCTTGTGACAGTTAACTCCTTCAGGCATGTTCCATAGACCCCCTCCCCTTCAGTGGGAGGTGTCTCTAACTAGAGTTCAAACCTAGGTGCTAAAACTGATTGGTCAGGTATGAACCAACCAGCTGTCTCTCTGACTTACCTGGCCGAGATCATAAAAGTCACTGAAATAAAGTCCAGCCCTCTTCTCTCACATGACCTAGAAGAAGGATGGGATAAGGTGTCCCCCCCACCTAATGGCTGTGGTGAGGGGCTGGACATCTTTCTCACATGAACCTCTCTTTCTCATGATGGGAGCCTTCTGTTATCTTTCCTTTTTCTGCTTGTTTGGCTGAGCAGCATAGATTATGCTAAAACCTCTCCTGTATTAGGGACTCATAACATTGGGGTGAACACCCCGAAGCTTTACTCACGGTACTTCCCCCAGAGTTCATATCTCAGAGTAACAAAGAATTGGACAAACTCAGATAGAGAGCATTTTCTTCAACACACACATTTATTTCAGATTGGAGTAAATTTAGAGGATTTTGGGAGTGGGATGGGGAAAGTAGCCCATACCTTAATTAAAAGAAAATGAAAATTACAGAGATCTCCAGTCACCAGTGTGGATAGAGCACATGGGAGAGGTTTTATCAAAATAGCAGAATCTGTGTTGCTCAGCCAAACAAACAAAAGAAGGAAAGATCATGAGAAGGAAAGGTTCATGTGGGAAAGAAATCCAGCCCCTCACCACGGCCATTAGGTCTAACGTCTTTCTGCTAGGCCATGTGAGGGAAGAAGAGACAGAATTTTCTGTTCAGTGACTATTCCCTGCCCCAGGTGAGCAGAGAGACAGCTGGATGGTCCATACCTGACCAATCAGTTTCAGCATCTAGGTTTGAACTCTAGCTAGAAACGCCTCCCATTCAGGGGGAGGGGGGTCAGGCATGGAATCCATAGAACTTGCCTGAAGGTATGATTTAAATGTCACCTTCCAAGGTGTTCTCTCCACACTGGTGGCTGGAGATCTCTGTAACCTCCCATTTTCTTTTTTTAAAATTTTATTTATTCATTTTCAAGCAGAGAGAGAGAGAGAGAGAGAGAGAGAGAGAGAGAGAGCGCACCAGGGCCACTACCTTGTGGGTCTGGCATATGTGGGTCCTGGGGAACTGAACCCAGGTCCTTAGGCACTGGAGACAAGTGCCTGGACCACTGAGCCATCTCTCCAGCCCTGTAACCTCCCATTTTCTTTTGAATAAAGTCTCCCACTATACCTTATCCTCTGGCGGTCTATAATTTTAATACTTTAACGTTATAGACAAGAATTCAGGTACTCCTTAAATTCTGAGGTGCCTTGGAATTCGCTGGGTACTCCTTAAATTCTAATCCCCAGCTCCCCAGTTACAAGTTTATGTCAGCTGCAGTCCTGTCAGGTGGGTTAGGATTCAGATGAGCAAGTCCAGGTCTGAGCAGGTGGTTGGCAACTTGAGTAGCTCAAAGATAAGTCTGAGTTGA
>PVHP010055681.1:0-10066 GCA_004024765.1 Zapus hudsonius
TGACTCTGGAACATGCAAATGCCATTTCTCTATAACAAGTTACCTTCTGAGAAAAGCTGTAAGGCTATGGTGAATTCCATCAGGAACACACAAAGAAAGTTAACAGACCTACCTTTATAGCCAATTGTCCGTTATGATTTAAAGGCTAGTATATGGAAAAAAATCTTTCACCTAAGCTTGATGCAATTATTACTATGGATACAGAATACTATTAAATCAGTCTTTATATTACAATAATTGGGAGAGTTAAAAGTTGCCAAATTACAAAACAAAAACAAAAACAAAAAAGGGTAGAGAATAGACAGCAAAAAACTTAATTTTGGACTGGCACTACAGATAAGGATTTTAAAGCAAGTAAAACAAATGTGACTGTCTAGAGAACAAACTCTAATGGCAGTAACAAGTACTTACACATAGCTGAAAAATGACTTTAGAAGGAGTGTGGAATCTAGAACCTGTTTCCATAGTGGCAATAAGATGAATGTCATGATTTGCATTTTTTAGTGACAATACAAAGGGAAATTACTTTTTCAAGATTGCTTCTCATGTCATGATTTTTAATGGACTCATCTTGGTTTCCTGGGACAGACTTGAAATGTGGTTTTCCAAGGACACCACTGCAGTATTTGTGCCACACTGATACTGCAGCTAAGTTTCATAGTAGTATATTTGGCAGCCTATGCACACAAACTAGATCATCCAAAAACTAAGTTCAGCCATAGTTTTCTTGCAGTATTAAAGCAAAATTAATGACCAACATCCACAAATTTAACATCTGTCATCAACTCACATCCAAAAAATTAAAGAAAACATAATTCATCAAAACAGCAGCAAACTTAAAAGGGATTTATTTGTGATTTCCTATATATATTTAGCTTGTAAATACAACACTGTAAATGTATTAAGAGACAATTTCTGTTAAAGTTTTCATTGTGTTTCACTTCAAGTACTGCACAAGTTAAAATCTGATAAAGGATTTACATTCAGTTATCTGAAACTCCCCATCTGAGACTTTTGTTTTAATGGTGGGTAAGTTCTCATCTCCAAAGATACCACCATCAGGAAAGTCTCTCTTATGGCTTCTAGGACTTTCATTAATTAGTGTGCATACAGTTCTCATTTTCTATGTTATTGTCATTATCATTACTCTCTTCAACACTTTCTACAGGGATGCCAGTGGCAGCTGAAGCACCTTTAGTTTCTCAATCAAGAGGAAAAAAGCCAGTTCCACTGAAAGTGTCTTGTCTCTGGTAGAAGAGTACATATGCTGCTTTGGACACAATTTGGTCTTCAGATGCAGTGGAGACACTACTGTCATCAAAATAGTACCATTTTCCATCATCTTTATTTTTTGCAAAAGAAGTATAATGTTGCATCATTCTTAAATATCCTGCAGCCCAAGTCATTTTACCTGGAAAATGTTTTATACCACTTTCTGCCCTCAGTCTTCAAAGTCATTTGGGTGCTTCTCAGCAGCTCCAAAATAAAGGTCATTGAAAACCTGAGTGTACATTCTGTAACTGCCACTGTGCATGAACTTCAAACTCCTACTGGAACTCCCTGTTCCTGATGCCCAGTTGGCAGGACACACTCTGGTGCTGTAGGAATTCAGAGATGACACCCTTCCAGAGTGACCCCTACAATGTGAAAGTGCCCAGGAGTGAAATCCAGGAGGTTTGTGTTCTCATCCACTTCTATAGCCACCACTGGGAACCACTGAACAGGTCACTACATTTCATTTCAGGGCTTTTGTCCTCTCTCTTATTTGACAAGGAACACAGATTGATTACTGAGTGTCTTTGTGTGGGACACTAGACTAAGAAGAACTTCCTCGGCCCCATGTCATTTGAAAACCATGGACATCTCTGCCCCTCCTTATGGAACAAGAACTTGGCACACTTTAGTACAAATAATACAGAAGCAGGAAAGGATGTTAAGTAAGGTCATCCACTCTCAGGTATCAATGGAAAGAGAGTTCATTCACTGGGCATAAGCCTATGCTAATGAGATAAAGGTCATGGATTCCATTCCCCGATGGCTAGTTAGACTTGATCTGTTTCATAGCCACAAACTGCTTTCCTAACCCAGGACCTCATGTTGCAATATTTGCTAATGGCCACAAATCTTAAGATAAAATTGAATTTTTCTAGAAAAAGTAGTAAATAAACAATACTTAAAATCATTCTTTACAATACATTGCTTTTAAATATGTGTCATTATTGATTTTTTACCTACATAAATTGTATATGCCACGTTTTTCCAAGTATAAAAATTATGTTAACATTGATTTCACCAAGATTCTTGGTATTGATATTTCTAAGAGCTGAGTTTGATCTTCCTGGTAGTGTTCTATATTAGGCCTTCTTAAACTTTTTCCACTCCTAGCCCCTTTTTTGGCTTAAAATCTTTTACAGCACCCTGGAAATATGCATATAAAATAGGTATACAAGTAAAGCAATTACTGATAATGAATCATAAATTTGAGGGGTTTTCTTCAAGTTAAGGTGTCGCTCTAGCTCAGGCTGATCTGGAATTGACTATGTAGTCTCAAGGTGGTCTCAGACTCATGTTTATCCTCCTAGCCCTGCCTCCTGATCCAAGAAATTTATTTTGAAACAATTTCTTTGGCATATAATTCAATTAGTATATAATTGTTTTATCTATGGAAGATAAAAGTATTTTTGCATACTAATTAGATGGATGTGCTCATTTGTTTTTACATAAAGAATTAAATCTTATATGAATGTTTGATACTGTGAGTTATAGAACATCGTCAATCTTTTTTAGAGTTGATCAATATTTTCATTTGATAATTGTCAGTGTTCAGAATCCTGCTTCACATAAACATGTAGTCCAAATATTAAGACTAGTTTTAGGGCCATTGCAGAAATTTTTGGAAATTCTATCCTAATTCCAAATCAAAACTCACTGAACCATTTTTAAAATATTGTTTATTATTTATATGCAAGGAGAAAGAAAGAGAATAGGCACACTAGGGCCTCTTATCACTGCAAACAAACTCCAGATGCACTTTGGGTAAGTGGCTTTATGTGGGTAGTGGAAAGTCAAACCCAGCCATCAGGCTTTGCAGACAAGCACCTTTAACCATGGAGCCATCTCTCCAGCCCCACATTGAACAATTTTCTAAATGAAACTCAAGTCAGCAACTTAAAATAGCAGTTTTGAAAATCAGGCATTCTGACAAAATACAATCCAGAGATATACTAATGTGATGAGGAATGGCAAAAGTAAAATAGTAAAAGTCTTTGTTTCCTGTTATTAAACCATTATGTTTCTAAGACCAGAAAACATAGCATATGCAATAGAAAGGTAATGTGCAGTAGTCTGAAATCTGAGCTGAGGTGTTCCAGGCAGCATGGACTGGTGATGTGTGGCATGTAGCATGTGTGGCATGCTGCATGCAGAGTGGACACATGTGTATTCAGAACCAAGCTGTGGTAAGTCACACATACAACATGAATGAACACTGCCAGAAACACCTCTGATTCATTGTGTGTTTCACTTTGAATTCATTTTTGGTTCATGTATGATCAAAAACCTTTTAGTGTTGCCAATGTTCTTGTAACTCCCACATTGATTTCTTCAACCCTATATGGGGTCATGAGCTACGGCTTAAGAAACTGGGTTCTAGATAGCATGGAAAGATTTTGTAGGTACTTAATTTATATCCCAATTCCTTTTCTTGGGATACATCTCCACATACTCTTGGCATGGAGCTTGTGATAGTGAAGTATACCTGAAATGCTGCTGACAGTATGCCGGATGCCAGATGCTTATCCCAGCACCAGGGAGGCAAAAGCAGAATTGTTAGTGTGAAGCTAGTCTGGGCTACATAATGAGACTGTGTCTCAAAACAAAACCTAAATTCAAGGACAAGGAGTAGTTTGCTTGCCTACTATGCACATGGAATTCATCCCCAGTACTGCAAAAATTATTAATTTTGAAAAAAAAAATAAAAATAATGAAACCAAATCCAGGGCTGGAGAGATGGCTCAGCGGTTAAGGCACTTGCCTCCAGTGCCTAAGGCCCTGGGTTCAATTCCCCATTACCCACATAAGCCAGATCCACAAGGTGGTGGCCCTGGTGTGCTCTCTCTCTCTCTCTCTCTCTCTCTCTCTCTCTCTCTCTCTCTCTTTCTCTCTCTCTCTTTCTCTCTGCTTGAAAATGAATAAAGTATTTTAAAAAATAAAACCAAATCCAGAAGCCTTATAACTAAGCAATATTAGCAGTATCATGCTAGACCCTAGATTATATCGGAGACAATAACAGCAAAATCACATACAGACTAGTTCTAAAATGTTGATTCCACTTGCCATGGCCTCCAAGCAACAGGAAACTGGCCAGAAGCGAGCATCTAACCCAAGAACTGAATTGAGTGAGCAGCAGAAGGTATTCTGAGTGAAGAGAGCACTTTCACATGTCAAGGAACAATCAAAGTCCCACCCTTAGCTGCATGAACAAGAGATGCCAGAGATAAAGGTAGTTGCTAGGCATTACAAAAAGTAAATGATTCATCAAAAAAAGGAAGAGGCTGAGCTTGACAGGCACACACCTATAATCCCAACACAGGAGCCCAGTATTCAGGAGGCTGAGATAGAACAGCCATGAGCTTGTGCCCAACCTAGGTTATGGACTGAGTTCCAGGTTAGCCTGGGCTAAAGCGATACCATGCCTCTCAAGGATCTGGAGATGTATCTTGGTGGTATGGGGCATGTGAAGCGAGAGATAAGAAACTATACTCCAGGAAGCAGCAGAGAAAAGTTCAAGGAGCCACTCTGGACTTTGCATGATCTATTCCCAAATGTCACTCCAGCCTTGGAGAGGCCTGGCCACTCTGTTCTCTGTGAAGGTTGTCTGTAATCAAAACTCCTGTCTTTATGGGTGTCCCTACAGTAATTTTCCATCACTTATGGAGAACTGAAAAGTATTTTTTGGAATAGAATAGAAAAAAAAAATACCCCAAGCAGTGTATGTGATTCAATCATTTTGACGTTACAAAAGTATTGGGAGACAATTTAGAAAGACAGTCTAGTACCCAATCATTTTTATCTCATGAGTGGACAATGTAGGATCTGCCTGGCTAGTCAAATCTCCATTCCACAGCTTGCTAATGTAGGTCTTGGACCAGTCACACTAACTCCTTTGCCTCCATTCCCATAAGTTGGAGTGATTCATAGTACTTAGACTAATGGGTTATTTTAAATATTATATAGAAAAAAATGCAAGAAAATTCTCAACAGTTAGAAATCAATAAATGTTAGTTTCTGAGTAGAGATATTTGCCTCTGCTTATTATGTGATTGTATATTAACAAATCATAATTACAAATATTTGTGGGTTTTTGGTTTGAATATGAAATGTCTTCCGAAGGCTCTCCAAAGGTATAGAAAGCTTGTAGAGCTTTGAGAAAGTTATTGATTTAGGAGGGCTTTGACTTAATCAATTAATTAATCAATTAATAGGTTCATAATTGAATGGAATATTGATAGCCAAAACTGTGGAACGTGGTGCCTGATTGGTGTAAGTAGGTTGGTGGGAGCATGTCTTGAGGGGTATGTTTTGTGTCTTCCCCTTCCTCAGGTTGTCTCTGGGTTTTCTGTGCCTGGCTTATTTAATTTACCATAATGTCTCCCAGGTTCATCCATATTATCTCAACACAATTTCCCTCATTTTAAAGACTAGTATTTCATTCTGTATATGTGCCACATTTTCTTTGAACAATCATTGGTGGATGAGCACAAATTGACTCCCCCATAACTTGGCTCTTAGGAACAGTGTTATAATAAGACAAGAGTGCACCTGTCTTGAGCATACTGGTTGGCAGATACCCAATATCCACAATTAGGGTTGCTAGATCATTTAGTAATTCTAATTTTATTTATTTATATTATTTTATTATTTATTTATTTATTATTGTTATTTTTGTTTTTTCAAGGTAGGGTCTCACTCTAGCCCAGGCTGGCCTGGAATTCACTATGTAGTCTCAGAGTGGCCTTATCCTCACTATGATCCTTCTATCTCTGTCTCCCAAGAGCTCGAATTAAAGGCATTCACCACCATGCTTTATTTTTTGGTTGAGGAATTTCCCTGCTGTTTGTCATTATGGTTTCACCAGTTTACATTCTCACAGTGTACAGGTATATACTGAACATCTTGATCTACACTGAATTTTCATCTTTTAAAAAATATTTTTGGGAAGGGCTGGAGAGATGGCTTAGCGGTTAAGGCTTTTGCCTGCAAAGCAGAAGGACCCAAGTTCAATTCCCCAGTCCCCATATAAAGCCAGATGAACAAGGTTGAGCATGTGTTTGGAGTTCATTTGCAGTGACTGGAAGCCCTGACACTTCCATTCTCACTTTCTCTTCTTTGTCTGCTTCTCTCTCTCTCTCTCTCTCTCTCTCTCTCTCTCTCTCTCAAATAAAAAAAAACTAAATAATTAAAAAAAATATTTTTGGGCTGGAAAGGCACTTGCCTATAAAGCAGAACTACCTTAGTTCAATTCACCAGTACGCACATAAAGCCAGATGCACAAGGTAGCGCATTTGTCTGGAGTTCGTTTGCAGTGACTAGATGCCCTGGCATACCCATCCCCCTCCCATCTCTTTGTCTTACTCTCTCAAGTAAATAAATAAATAAATTTAAAATACAAAAATGTATTTATTTATTTATTTGTAAGGAGAGAGAGAGAGAGAGAGAGAGAGAGAGAGAGAGAGAGAGAGAGAGAGAGAATAGGCATGCCAGGGCCTCTGCAAACAAACTCCAAATGCATGTGCCACTGTGCATCTGACTTCTCATGAGTACTAGGAAATCAAGCCTGGGTCATTATACTTTGCAGGCAAACACTTTAACCGCTAAGCCATCTCTCCAGCCCCAAATTTCATCTTTTTTTATGACTATCCTACCATTAATGACACAGTACCTCATTGTGGTGCTACTTTGTATTTCCCTAATGATGGGAGGGATTGTATCCATCACACTTTTATTGACTTTTTTTGAGAATTGCTTATTAGGGTCCTTTGTCAGACTTTTGCCTTTTTGTTCCTATGCCTAGCATCTAGAACTGAACCAGTACATTGTAAGTTTGCAATAAACATTGATTAAATAATTTGACAAAATATTATCATATGAATTATTCATTGCTCTATGGCTTGTTTCTTTCTTGCCTGGCCACTGGCCCACAGGTATGTCATATGCATGTTTATGGGAAAGAGCCTCTTCACAGTTCCTAAAAAAGCATGTAAACACAGCTCTAATGGGATTCATGGGCCCTACTTCTAAGGAGCCTGCTGTTCAGAATGTATCATCTTTCTTTAGCATTTATAATATACTTCTACATTTTTAAAGCGCTTTTCGGTTTTTTAACTAATTATTTGTTACAACATTCAATTGCAAATACCTATATCTGGAATTGAATTTGTCACATAACTACTGTAAATGTAAGTGTATGTAAGTTAAAAAAAATTCTGGAATGCTCCTTGTTCAGATAGAATGCCAAATGGAATGTCAACATAAGGGAGGGAGACAATCTGTTCCTTGAAATTATATGTGCCTCCTGCTTGGTCTATTTCAGAAACTAGAATCAATAGAAGGATTTCAAGCTAAAGTTTCTCAATGGGCTTGACATCTTTAAAGAACAAAATTTTGAAATTCAGTATTAAGTTATTTCACCACATCTCAGTGATTTGTCAATATTTTCCCATGACAACCTCTCCATAAGAGTAACTCTTTAAATGGCAAGGGGGTGGGAATTCTGTATATATGTCCTCAGAATTTGGTGAAAATAGAATCTGATAAAAAAAATCAGCATACCACTGATGAAACTGGCAAAGATTGATCAAACTGAAGGGTCTATCAATACATGAAGGAGATTTGGGAAATGTCCAAACCCAGCCAGGTATTTCTATAGTTTCAGGAAAGTCTGTACATGGATTATTCTAAGTAAAATATTGTTCTAAATCAAATGCTGGATTTGCTTGGATCGCTGTCTTTAGCAGATTCAAAAAACACCATCTCAGAGGAGCTCTGAGCAAAGCTGGATAACCTATCCATTTGGGGCTAGTTGACTCCCTCTTCCCAGTCCAACCAGCTGTTTACCATTAGGAGGCCAGCATCCACTGAGCATCCCTTCACCTCACTCAATTCCTCTCCATCTCACGACAAATACTTCCAGCATATCCTTCAATTTCAAACTCTCTCTGTCTCTCTTCTCTCTTCTCTCTCTCATATTTCCACAGAAATAATGCCCTTCCTTCCTTCCCCAAGAATGCTTTTATTATTTGTTTTTTAAATATTTTATTAACAATGTCCATACAGTTACAATGTACCATTACCATAATCTTCTCCCCTCACCCTCCTTTGTCTCCCTTCTTCCATCCCCACTCCACTGAACCCCTTGTTCTTTCCACCTAATTTCTCTTCTATTTTGATGTCATCATTTTTCCCTTATATTATGCAGGACTTGCATAGCTGGCATCAGCCTCTGTGTAGTCATGTATGTAACTTTAATGTCTGGAAGACAGGGTTCTAAAGCACTTCTTTCCACCCTTAGGCTCCTCTGTTCCTTGCACCTCTTCCCCAATGGTCCATGGGCCTTGGAGGGGACTATAGACATGTCTCCGTGTTGAGGACTCCACTGTCTCTTCTCAGCAAGTTAGTGAGTTTTGAGTCTCTACAGCAGTCACAACCATCTAAAAAGAGAAACGAGAAACTTCTCTAACCAAATATGAGAGTCACATTAATATATTGCAGAAATATAAATATTTAGGGAATGGTTTGGTGGACATTATATATATGTATATATATGTATGTATGTAAATATATATATATCCGTTTAGCCAAATAATAGTAATAGTTTCCTCCTTGGGTCTTATGACCTCCCCAGCAATATAGGTTTTTAATTGGGTTTTAAGTACCAGGCATGAATTCACTCCTATGGAGTTGTCCTCAAATCCAATCAGAGGGCAGTTGGTTTTCCTCATAACAGACATTCTACCACTGCACCAGTTGGAACATTTTTCCTGGCTTTCCAGCCATGTTGCTTGCAAGGCCCACTGCTGGTTAAGACCAGGGAGGAAGCTTTCAGCTCAGCTCCAGCTTGATTTTTCAGTGTCCTACAGAAAAAGCTGTCTCAGCAACCAAGAGCCTTGGCCAGAGCTTTACTGTTTGAAGGGCATCAGGGAGATACCAGGGATGCTTTTCCATACATTCTTGACCTGGGTACGTTTGTCACTCCCATCAGTATTTCAGAGTGCTGCTATTCTTCATTGGTTTCTTCTTCACAGCTGAAAGCAATGCTACCTTCCCAATCCTAACAGGGAAAACTTTCTTTCAAATACTCTGTCATAATTTCTCCTTCCTACTTGCACACTCACTTTCTTCATTTCCCTACTTCCCAGCCATTCTTCAATCCAAAACTGTATGTGCTTCCTTTTGGGCAATGTTTCCAGTGACATCCTCAAGTCAAGTCTAGTGGCTGTGTCTTCTTTGTACTTAAGATTTTGGATACATTTGGTAGAGCTGACTAATCGCTTCTTTACAACTGTCTTCCCATGAATCTTCTGGGTCAGTTCGCTGCTCTGCCGTGTTCCTTGTTCCTCAAACCCAGTCCGTTTGTCTTCTCGCCTGATAAACACATGGTGATTAATTTTAAATGTTGATCTGTTGGGATTAAGGATTATGGAGAAGAGTTGGGAAATGGTTCAGTGCTTGTTGCACAACTGAGTACCTGAGTTCAGATCCCCAGACCCCAAGCAAAGGCTGGAAGCTATGGATGGTGCCATGAACAGCAATTAGAGACTCTGCCTTAAGACACGGTGGAAGTCAAAGACCAGTCTGAAAATTTTCCTTTTTAAAAACTATCTTTAGAAGGGGTAGAGCATCATGGCGGACTAGTAGCAGCCTCGCCCGGACTCTCTTCGAAAAGGTTTGATTCTTCAGCTGGGATCCAAACCCGGGACCCCAGCTGGCCTTGAACCCAAACCTACCGTCTCCCCAGCTCCACAATAGCCGGGGGTCTGGTTTCCCCATCTGCTTTCTACTCGGCAGA
>PVHP010055682.1:0-10090 GCA_004024765.1 Zapus hudsonius
GTACTTTCCCTTCCTAGCCTTCTAGGCTTCTTGGCAGGGCTCTCATTTCTTGTACTAACAGAAAGAAACCTTGCAAATACACCATTTTATTGAGTTTCTGTCTGTCCAGGTACAGACTTCTGGTGTCACCATTGGGGCAGTAAGGATCACAGTGTCAGTCGTTCTGCATGGTGTCTGGGTGACAGTGATGCTTTCTGCATCCTTGTACGATGACCATTTGTCACAGAGAGACTCTACTTTGTTCTCTGAAACATGCAGTCCCTAGGGGTTAGGAGATGGCTCAGTGGTTAAAGGCACTTGCTTACAAACCCTGTCTTGCTCAGGTTCGATTCCCCAGTGCCCACATAAAGCCAGATGCACAAAGTGGCACATGTATCTGGATTTCCTTTGCAGTGGCAAGAGGCTCTGGCATACCCAAACACTCTCTCTCTCTCTCTCTCTCTCTCTCTCTCTCTCTCTCTCTCTCTCTGTGTGTGTGTGTGTGTGCTTGCAAATAAATAAATAATAAAAAAAAACCAGCCCTCAATCTTTGTTCAAATCTGATTGTGTAGTCCATGGGGATATATGCAAACTAAGCAGCATGACCACAAGACCCACCCTTTGGAAAATTACGGAATAAATCATAGCTCACATATCATAACTAGAACCCACATCAATAACATTTTTTAAAAAATTAGTGACATACATAAATAGTAGTTGCTGTCAAAATACCAAATGCCCAAGCAGTCTGTGCTGAATGTTTCAGTCGGAATGGGGGATGGTGTTGGGTGGGTGCATTTGGAGGTGACGGGAACATAGTCACTGCCTCATGGGCTCAGGCTGATGGAGCAGGTGCATGGATGAATAAAGAGAAAGAGACAAAATCCAGAGCTGAGAGAACTGAAGACACGGGATGCTACTCTACCTGGCAGTCAGTGGAAGAGGAGCCATTCCCTCGAATCTTCAGGAATGGGTTCAAAGGCAGCCCAGACAGTGAGAGGAGCATGTGCCAAGCAGATCCATGGCTTTATTATGCAGCTCAGATGCCTGGGCCAGTGGGGCTGGAGGGCCAATGGGAAAGCTGTGGACTGGAGGCTGGGGGAAGGCAGAGAGAATCTGTGCTCCAAGGTTTTCATGTACACTGCTCCTGAGTTCATACTTGATCCTGGTGGCCCGAGAAAGCCAGGTAGGACTTTAAAATGGGCAGTGAGCCGTCTTGGAGGAAGTGTGGTTATTAGCGCTGCTCATCAATCATCTGCTTTTCCATTCTGAGCCCAGCGTGAGACTGCACTTCCTGGCCTCCTTGTGTCTGGATGGGATCATGCCGCTAGCTTTGGCCAGGAGACATGAGTGGACATGGCATATGTTGTTTCTGAGCAAAACATCCAATTGCTAGTGGAAGACCCCATAGGGTTCTCTGCGTCTGACAAGATAACTGTCAACATCCAGATGGACCCAAGCTGGGTGATGCAGAACTTTCTGCTGCCCACTGCTGGACACACAGCAAGACTAAGTCATGGACTATGTATGTTCTTAGTGAGTTCCTGAGGTTTGGGCTCACTTGGTACCATAGCACATGGCAGCCTGTCTGGACTGTTATCCATTTCCCATGTGTGGGAGGGGGGTCAGATGCTGGTAGAGAAGGCCTGAGTGCTGGCCTGTTGTCTGTGACGAGAAGGATGTGCGTTCCTAGAGTCCTTGGGCCTCTCACACAGGCAGACTGACACTCAGCTTCACCATGGGGCCAGTCCGCTTGACTGTCTAAGCCCCACCCTGCCCCAACCCTGCTTCTCTCCAAAGAGGTAGGACATCTGAATTGGGCCATAAAAAGTGAAAAGAAGTGACAGCCTAGAGAAACGACACACATAAAAACAAGTTTGAGTTCCAAGCAGGCACATGAACTTTGAAAATGCAAATCTCCCTCCAGCTAAGTAAATAGTACCAGGCCAAGAAATGGCACACAGGAAATTTTGAAAAGTGTGATTGAAGAAAAGGGCTCAGAGGAAACAAAGTAGAATGACAGGGCAGAAAAAAAATATAGCAAAAGAAACAGATCAGAGTCAGACCTGCCTGCATTTCCTGTCTGTGATACTTACAAGAGCACCTGCTGACACACATCCAACCATCCATCCACTCATGCTTTTACTCGTAATCTACAAAGTGCCCACTGGGTGCCTGCTGCCCTGTGAAGTCCCAGGGTCCCATGTGCTCTAAGCTAATTTGAAGCCTGCCTCCATGGGGCTTACAGTCCAGAGAGCCACAGAGACAAGGTGTGGGACACTCAATCGGGCCAGTTTGTGGGTATGTCAGTGTCCCACCAGAGTATCCCTGCTGGGTACACAGCAGGCCACCAATGCTAATCAGATGTGATTAAAATTATTAAAATTCCAGAGACCTGTAATGGACTGCAGGACATTGCAGAAACAAATCTTTCTGTTCAATAACCATCGGAGAGACATGTATTATTTAACATCTACAAGGAGGCAATTTGTAACATTCAAGGTTACAATGGCAACTAAAAGGAAATTAGTGCTTTTGTACACCTAAATCCAAACACTCCCCTGGAGCCATGCCCAGGAGGTTCAAAGATGGCATAGTCCCCATAACATGGGCCCATAAAGTGAGGACCGAGGAGGTTGGACCCCTCAGGTAGCTAACTGGAGGACTGTCCTGACATACCTGGGTCACCTGGTTCCACCTTTCTTCCTCCCTGTTTTTTGTTTTGCTTTGGTTTGGTTTTTCACTATAGGATCTTGCTCCAGCCCAGGCTGACCTGGAATCCTGAAATTCACTATGTAGTCTCAGGCTGGCCTCGAGCTCACAGCGATCTTCCTACCTCTCCCTCCCAGTTGCTGGGATTAAAGGCATATAAACATATATTTATGTTTTATGCATGTGCATCCATGTTTATGTATTCTCCCTGCACATACATGTGAATATGGATTGGCATAGCACAGGACAGCTTGGAAAGCTGGAGTATTTTTCTCTGGGTAAGGTCTTCCTTAGCAGGGGCCTGCAGTAGCCCTGAAGTCTCCATGTGATCCGAGGAACAGTGAGTGGAGTTACTTTCTAAGTACCATTATTAGCACCAAATTGACTCTCCAAATGTCGTTTTACTTGGTACCAGGTAGGCAAGGGATTTCAGGCAGCTGACCAAAGATGTTATTCCAGGCCCATGTAAAGGTCACTTGCTATTTCAAGTGACTCTAGATCCATCCAAGGGCCAGTCTAGGCCTGGCCAAGTCTGGCCTGGTTTCTAAGCAGGTACTGTGAGAACCCAAAGGTCAGAGCCATGAAGCGAGCTTTCTTCGTGCTGTGTCCCCTTGGCCTTGGAAAACTTCTAGACTTGATTTTTGCAATGACTTTGAATCTGCCCATTTGAAACGGAATTTCTGCCACTTTACTAAGAAGATGGCCAGGGAGCAGCTGTGGTGCAAGAAGGCTTCTGGAACATCTATTAACCAAAGACACATTCTCAGAGCAGAGGTCTGCCTCGGTTATTTTCTTCTTGTTTTGAGCAAATATCTCTCCAGAAGAAACTTAAGGAAGGAAAGAGTTCATTTCAGCTTAGTTTCCACGGGAGGTTTCATGGTGGAGGAGGCACAATGGTAGGAATTGGAAGTCAACATCACACTGCTTTGGCCATCAGAAAGCAGGGCTGGGCTGTAACACTCCAAGGCCCACTTCCTCCACCAAGGCTCCATCCCCACAGCCTTCTTAAACGGTGCTAGCAATGGGACGAAGGGTTCAAATGCATGAGCCTATGGGACATTCCACATTCAAACTACAGCAGAGTCTGAAGCCCAGCATGCAGGGAGGTCTTCTGGGACATCTCTTAGGATGCTTATTCGGAGTAATGCTCTCCACTATGTGGGAGTTTAGGGAGTGTTGTGCTAAGGGCATTTGACCAGCACTGCCAGTTCTCCTGTGTGGCTGCCAGAGCCCCTGCTGAGCAGTGGAGGAGACAGAGCTCATGGGAGGGAAGGGGTGTCTCCCAATGGGCTCGTAACATGGGCCAATCTTTTACAAGACACAGCTGTGCCCATCTTCCTTTCTCTATTGAGTGAGACCCCAGCCTCCAGGTCTTGACCCCCAGCTTCCTCCTACATTCTCCTGCCTTTCTTGTGCTATAAGATTGACCAAAATGCCCGGTATGCACAGGTCCTGGATTAAAGGCTCTCACGATGTTTAATCTTTACCATTAGTGCTATCTAGTGATGCCTTGAGAGGAGAGGGGGGAAAGGAGTGAACCTGAGCATCAGGCCCCATGGGCACACACACATGCGTCTAAATCAAGGATTTTATGACTCCAAACCTGGGCTCTTTTCACCAATGCAGAGAGAGAGAGAGAGAGAGAGAGAGAGAGAGAGAGAGAGAGAGAGAGAGAGAGAGAGACTCAGCTTTCCCATGAGTCTCTGATGGCTCTGGGCTGAGGAGTTAAGACTGAGAGCAGGGGCTACTCTGTGAGGTCTTTGCACTAAGTCCAATGGAGATGATCTTCTTGCTACTGAGGTAGATACAGTTCTAATGTCCCTAATCTGAAAAACTAAAAACTAATAAAAGGTTTGAGGGTTGACATGATGCCTAAGTGGAAAATTCTACAACTATGTAATGGTCACAGGTGCCTACCAGGTGTGGTAGTGCCCAAGTATAACTCCAGAACTTAGGAAGGTGAAGAAGAAAAATGGTAAGTTCAAGGTCGGCCTGGGTTACATAATGAGACCATATCTAAAAAAGAAAGAAAGAAAGAAAGAAAAAGAAAGAAAGAAAGAAAAAGAAAAAACAAAAAACAAATGACAATGTTCTAAATGAAGTAAAAATATCACACAATTACTCTCAGGTTATGTAAGTATATGTGAAATGTAAGTGAATTTTATGCATGGGCTTGGGTTCCACTCATAAGATATCTCTCTCCATATTCCATATATATATATATATATATATATATATATATATATTCTAAAATCCAACAACAGTAATATCAACAAATCTCAAAAGTAATAAACAAAACCAAACCCCCCAGACTCTGAAGTGTGAAAC
Organism: Zapus hudsonius; assembly: GCA_004024765.1. Lineage (NCBI taxonomy): Eukaryota > Metazoa > Chordata > Mammalia > Rodentia > Dipodidae > Zapus > Zapus hudsonius. Next base: position 5,020 of record PVHP010055682.1, read on the forward strand.
AATTCTGGCTCCAGCCCTTCAGGGAAGAGAGGCTCAGCCCCCTGGTGAAACTGCTTCAGTCTCCAGAAGTTGAATGAGGTGATCCCAGGATAAACCCAGCCCATGAGGGCCAGGCAGTCAGCAGTGGAGCCTAGGATCTCTGTCTCTTGGCTGCCTCTTACCTAAGGTGACCCCTGTCAGGCACAAGAGACAGAGAAAGAGAATTTTGGATCCTGGTGTCTGAGGAAATGGGGCCAGTGGACATACAGGAGGGGCTACAGGGTTGGTGATTAAGGAGACTTCCTCACCTAGGGGAGGGGAGGGAGTATGGAAAGGTGCCGGAGAGGGAGAGCCCAATGTTGGTTTTTGATGCTCTGTGTGGACTCCTGGGATATCCCATCATCCATTGGACAAATATTTATTCAGTGCTAATTTGACAACACTGTTTTTACGCCCTGGCACAAGTTATAGCCTGCTCCTGAGGAAGGCGCTCCCTTTGGTCTTTGATATCTTCTTTGGTCTCTGCTTCCTGTCTTCAAAGCTGTCATTTCCATCAATCATCAGTTACCCATCCCAGAGAACAGAGTCTGTGGCAGGAATGACATTTCCGCTGCCAGGATGAGGCAGGCAGGGTTCCCCGTGTCATAGGACTGTAGTCAGCGGAGACTTGGAAGTTCTTGTCTCTTTGCCCATCTTTTCCTCTTGCCAAGCACATGCCAGCTCTTGCAATGCTGAGACAACATAGTTTTGCTTTTGGCCTGAGGAGGATCAGGGAGCCATATCGCAGGAAGGGGAAGAGATAGGCCTCATCGTGTAGTGACAGGGGAACAGGAGGCTGATGGCAGACATAGACCTCTAAAGCTGTGGATCTTGGATCTGTGGGAGTCACTGGCACCTCTCAGTGTGGTGAGGTGGGAGCCATACTCACCAGCTGCCTGGTTCTTGAATGCCACTTCACATCTCTGAGACTCCCTTTCTCAGTGCGAATGGGGATGACTCCACCTACATTGTAGAAATAGCATGGCATTTCGACAGGAAGCTGGTCGCAGAATGCTTGGCACCTAGTAGGCCCTCTCCCCCTTCCGGTCATCTCAGTGTTCTTCACCAACAAGAACTTCCCATTCCAGTGATGTTCAGGGAGTATGCGTCCTTCTGGAAGTTGGGTGTGTATGTGTGCGTAGGTGGCTCTCTGTATTTTTATAGAGGCACGACGTATCTCCAGGAGACTATATTTGTTTTAGATTAATTTCCCACAAAAGAACAACAATTAGATTTACCTTAGTGTGATTTCTTTTACATAAATGCACAATATATTTCTATTCCTCAATATTTTACATTTCTTTTGGAAGGACTGTAACTTCAGAGAAGGGTTGGAAACTACCCACATTTCTTAACGACTACACCTTTCACAGGCTCCCCCTGTTTTTATATGTATTTGCAGGCTGCCATAGTACCCCATAACTGCATCTTGCTCTACTCACTCAGGTGTACCATGCCTTTTGCACCCCAGCCTTTCACAACTGACCCTCAGTGAGTGGTTGACAATAGTCCATTGTGTTGAATGAAGTTAAATTAGTTGAGAAAGCACACCCAGGTAGTTTAGTCTTTGCTTGGGATTCTTTCTGCATAAGGATTCTCTCTATGGCGACTCCTGTGTCCTTCCAGGACACCCAGCAGCGTCCTTTTACCATGGGCTCACACTCTCATTTTGAGCCCTCTGCTAAAGATCAGGGTTTGATTTAAGGATTTAGTCATTGCTCCCTTTCTATACTATGTGGGTGGCCTTTTCTTATTTAAGAAGCAAAAGTAGCAACCCGATGGGCTCCTCTGAAGCAAGCAGAGAGGAGAACGATCACATTTACTAAAACAGACAGCTGAAAGGGCGTCCTGTTGACAGCCCTGAAGATGACAGCCAATGCTCACGGAGGCCGGATGCACTTCTCAACGCCTGTTCTCACAGCATCTTCCTGGGCCAGAGATAATAATTACCCTTGCTTTGAGAAATGGAAGCTAAGGTCAGAGAACTTAAGAGACTTAGTGAAGTTCACACAGTCAGGAAATGACTTGAGTCTGGGAGCGCAGGTCTAGGGTAAAATTCCTACTTAGAAAATCTATTTGGCAGCTCTTAATCGAAGTGACAATTCCTACTGTGAAGGACAGAGATGAGAATTAAGCAAAATGATATATGTGAGTCATGTGGCCTCTGGCATGAGGTCCCTTTGTTCCTACTCTCTCTGTGCTGGGTTCTTGACTCTCTACCCAGCTTGGCTTCAGGACCCAGAAAGAAACTCTTCTGTTGAAATGCTCGTGTTCCAGTTGGGCTTGTGAGCTCATTTTCCCTGGGACTCTGGGCAGTGGTGCTGGTGAGAAGCCTGGAGTCATCTGTTTCAACTGTTACAAGCTTAATAAATGAGGGAGATAAGCTCTAGAATGGGGGGTAGGGACACCCAGGATTCGGAAAACACAAACCAAGATGACTCTCAGGTCAGGTTTTAACCCTTAGGGACCAGGACAGAGGCAGAAGACACACTCTTGGAGTGAAATTTCTGAAACTCGGGCAGGATGGGAGAGGAAGTAAGAGGCAAAGCCATCTTCTCACAAGCATAGAACATTTGCTCTGATTCCACTTCTGTGGATGATTGGTCCTTGGTGTCACTGGGAGTCTTTCCCAAGGCTGTGACTGGGGAAAAGTAAACCAGAATTTCTAAGACTTCCTCTCTCTGTTAATCCTGCTGTTGTGTTGGGCTCCTTCTTGTCCATATCAAAGGGAGTCACTTTTCATTCTATTCTCCAGTTCTGAAGAACACCCGACCCTGGTGGTTTCTTGTGGTTTTCATTTTTCCTTTTTAATTCCTGAGGCTGATCTTGGTAAGGAGATCAAGCAGTCATGCTAGTTTGGGATCTGGATTGGAAAGAAAACTTGGAAAGTAACCTTGATTCTCCATCCCCCTAGTTCTTGGCATCTCATCTAACTCATCGCACAGAGCTTCAAGCCAATTTCAAATGTGTATGTTTATACACATACATACTGTTGCGGTCAGCTTTCTAGTTGCTGCACAGAAAGAACCCAAACAAAAGCGGCTTGTGGAGGAATGGGTTTATTTGGCTTAGGGACTCGAGGGGAGACTCCATCCTGGCAGGGAAAATGATGGCATGAGCAGAGGGGTGGACATCACCTCCACCACAGCACTGGAAACAGCGGCAGGAAGGTGTGCCAAACTCTGGCAAGGGGAAGCTGGCTTATAACCCCATAAGCCCGCCCCCAACAACACAGCTCCATTGAGGTTGTAAAACCCAAACTGCCGTCAGCTGTGGATCGATTACCCAGAACACATTCATTTGTTTGTGGGGGACACCTGGATCAAACCATGACACATACTTTCACACAAAGTTCAGAGAGCCATGATGTCTACCACTTGTGCTTGTCATTGGAGTCACTGAGACATGGTAGAGACGTGACACATAAGCACTGGATTTCACATGGCTGCCAGTGTATCACCCGGTGGATACTGAGGCTAAGATAATGATGATGGGGAGAGATTCCAAGGAGTTCACACTGGCAGATGTCCCGAGGCCACTACCTGGCTGACCCCAGGCAATACTAGTCATGAAGCCAATCTGTGAAGCGGATGATACTGACTAGTGCTGTGGGGCAAAGGAGCCATCCCCAGTGAGTGTCATCCTTGGTAATCCTTGGCGAGGTCTCCTTGGTAACAGTCCCACTGAAAAGCTTTGAGGAGCACCAGCCAGGCATGGAACTGAACCATGTAGGCATCAGGACATGGGCTGGTCCTTACTGTCCCACTTGACAGCTAGGACTTGGTTAGCATGGTGTTCTAGGTCAGGGCGGGGCCTCACTCAGACCTTCAGGAACTGACTGTAGCAAAAGCCTCCGAGCCAGAGAGTGATGGGCTTCTTTCAACAGCAGGGCCTCCCAGCCCAGTGGGTTCCTTCTAGAAGCCATAACAATGCTTACCTGCCCCGAAGTGGCTGTCAAAAATCTCAGCTATCTCCCTTCTCTGATCCCAGAGTGGCATTGGAGATGGGAGTGAGGGGGGAGGAGCTGGCACTCAAGGAACAGAACTTAAACCTGGAGGAAGACCTGTGACAGGTGTCAGGGAAGGCAAAATGCTTAATCTCTCTAAATGGTTGGGTTTGAGCCATTCTTCACCCAGGATCACAAAGTAACATGTCCTCAAGGACAGTGACAAAGTATATGCTTTAAAGCCTCAAGGTTATTGTATAATTTAAGAAGTTTAATATCTGGAACAATAAAAATCATATATTATTCAAATACCACTTTCCTCTATAAAGTATCTCGGGAGGCAGAGGGAGAAGAGAGAGAAAGGAGGCAAAGATAGAGATAGCAGCAGAGAGAAAGAGAGAGAGAGAGAGAGAGAGAGAGAGAGAGAGAGAGCTTTCAAATATCATTTAATGCCTAAATGTCACAGGCTTAAAAAATTCAACAGAATTCTCATGCATTCCTTCCCACAGGGGGCTACCCTTTAAGCAATGACCTTTAAAAAAAAACCCAAGCAAACAAACAGCTCAGATACTTAAGACATATGTCCTTTATCAGTATGGATATACTTCATGGCCATAGCTTAGATTTCTCAGCCCAAATGGTCATTATTTTGGGCAATGGATCTCGGGATCTCATAGATTCTTAAGGAACACATCTTAGTGGGGAGGATTCAGCTCAGAGTTCTTCCAAGACGATATGGTTTAAGTAATTGTCATTTCCTGTGGTTGTAAAAATTCCATTTTGACCTTCCAGCTGCCATGATTTATTTGTAGGCTCTGGAGGGAGGTAGGGCTGACATACAGAGTAATCTACAAGCACACATATCAACTAAACTGCAGGTGCTCCCTCCCTGAAGATCACAAGTCAGACCAGAAGCTGCTTGTACCTGGTGGAAAGGGCACGGGACTTGAAGTCTGAAGACATGAGTTCATGTCTTGGGGGTGATAATAAACTCTCAGAGGGAGACATGGAGAGGGAGAGGGAGAGGGAGAGGGAGAGGGAGAGGGAGAGGGAGAGAGAGAGAGAGAGAGAGAGAGAGAGAGAGAGAGAGAGAGAGAGAGAGAGAGA
>PVHP010055683.1:0-10077 GCA_004024765.1 Zapus hudsonius
GGCAGAGTTCTTGTAATATCTGTTTCAAAGATGGGGAATGTAGGCTCACAAAGTTACATAATGTGTTCAAGGTCACCTTTTAACAGGGCTGGATGTCCTATGCTAGAGAAAGGGATTTAGAAGTTTCCAAACAGAAGTGGGTAGCTTAGACTTAGTACTTAATGGTATCATGCTTGGTTTAGTAAATATTTACTAATTATATACTTATATACTTAGCAAAATAATTTATTTCAAGGCAAAATAACAAATACGTATTCAAGTATAGTAAATTATCTGTCATTTAACTTAAGTATAGGGTCCCCAATCCTCATTATTTACCTGGAAAATTTCCTCAGAAGAAAACAATTAAGACAATATATTCAGACCTTTAAAATGGGTATCTTAATTGAAATATATTTTCACGAGGATTCTAAAAACACCAAAATAGAAAACATTGATAATAATAGCAGTAATGATATCTTTTCACAACCAGGTAGTCATTGTCAGCTCACAGAGTGTTTATTCTGTTTGAGCCATCCATGTATTTGGATTTAATGGGAATTTTTATTTCCATCATTGCCCCAGCCCACAGGTCCATCAGCGAAGGCTCTAGAGAGGGGGTGAGAAGGGGTGAGAATGAAAAAGGAACAAGAAACACAAAAGATTGGACAAGACAAGGATCCTGATCAAGTCCATTTTATTACAGAACGGGTAGCACTTAAATATCCTCTTGCAGGAGGGGATGCATGGGCGGTTACTTAGGAATTAGCATAACCAGGTTGCTAGGTAACCTGGCCACAGCAAGGGTCATGTGATCTCTAGGAGGAAGCCTGCAGGTGGGAGAAAGTTTGGCAGAGAATTAAGAACTTAGCATTGGTTAGTAGGGGGAATGACAGAGACCTTCAAAACAATGTTGACGCAGTTTAAGGCACAATAAACAGCTCCCCACACATCATATAGGCTAATAAATTTCCTGGATCTCCAATCCACACTTTGCTTCTCATATTTTTTCCTGTGGGCTTTTGTAATTTCCATATGGAATGAAGGGGCTGCAGACTAAGTTACTAGACGAATACCCTCATGGTCCAGTGTGCTTCACAGAGATCCCACACTAGGAGCAGCAACTGAATATGAAGCAGTCACCATGTCCCAGACATTGATTGTGCCAAGTTCTCCAACAAAAGACTCCAGAGTGACCAACCATGGGGAGCTGTACTCATGGAGGAGGATAGCTTCAGAGTCTCGATCTTACTTGTCCCATGACGCTGTTCCCAAGGATCTAGCCTGTGAAGTCCTCTGACTGACTTTCATGAGTCTTCATATCTTGCCTTAGTGGAAACCACCTATCCCAGGGCCTGGTTAAGTCAGCCTCCTGGAGAATGCTTTCATCTTGGCTGTTTATGTGTCCTTAGTCACTCAAAATTCTCTCTGTTCCTGCTGACTCCTGAGGATCAGAAAAATGTCTCCTAATCTCATCCTCTCTGCCCTCTCCATTGCCATCATATTCTCCAAAGTCATTCTAATAAATCCTGACTGTGTATCTCAGCTCAGCTTCTCAGCCACAGTCTGGAGTTAGATGGCCTATGAAGTCACTTCCTCACTGTAACCCTCAATTTACTCATCTGCAAAATGGAATAAATTTGTTGAAGGGACAAAATGAGGTCATATAACGATCCTGATACACACAACCTCAGTGAAATGGGCATTATTGTTTCGATAGTAGTCTGCTTTCTTGTGTGCTTCCTGCCATATGCCAGCTTACTTGAAATTTCTAACAGAAAAATGTTAGAAAGAAATAACACAGTAATTGACAATGACCTTCAAAGAAAGTTTCAAGAATTTAGCTGTACCTTATTTGTCTTAAATAAATCAAACTGAGAACAACAACACAACAAAAAAAAAAAAAAGCAGAAATATTTTAGTGGCAACCACTTACAGTATGTTTAAAACAAAGATTTTAAAAGTGAATTTATAAATGGCTCTTCAAGAATACAACTAACAGTTCCAAGAAAGAAAGCCCTAAATTTCAGATCCTTGAGTCTGATGATCATACTGAAATTGAAATGTTCTGGAATCATTCCTTTGTGACAATGGCAAGTAATGTAACCTTTGCTTTGAATTTTATCCCTAATAATAATGACAAGTTGGCAATGAGAGAATCAGGCTTCTAAAGACTGAGAGACTGTGGCTAGGCTGGCAGAGAACTAACAGTGGCTTCCAGAGTGTGAAGTAATGCACAAAGCCTCTATGATCACTTCTACACTCACTACATCTCCTCCAAGAGACAAGCGAGGTCATTACCCCATGAACAGTTTTCACCCTAAGCTTCTGGGGCATCTAAACCAGCTCTCATCACTGACCATTGGCCCATCATGCAACGTATTCCTCCCATGGATCTATGACTTATCACTCTGGTTGTTTTCATATACCCACACACTCTTTCAAAAAAACACTTTTTAATTGATAATATTCATACATGTGCATAATGCATTTTGATCATAATCCCCTCCCATCACCTTATTTGGCCTTCCTCCCCCAACCCCCTTCCACAGAATCCCTTCTTTCCAGCTCAATCTTCCTTTATTTTGATATTTTTTCCTCTTCCATGATCCATGACAAAATGTTGATGGGCCCTAAATTATGCAGGTCCTATGCAGGTGATGACAGTCACTGTGAGGTCACAGATGCAATCACTGCTTCATGTCCAGAAGAGAGTTTCTTTGATAGATCCTCTATTTTTCTTTAAAATACTGCTGTTCTCTTGAATTTTTATCTTGTTCTATTTCATTTTGTGTTATGTTGTGTTCTTTTCTCCCTAAGGCCAATCTCATCTCCTGAATGATATCCACACTTCCATTTCCACCTAATTTGGTAGCTCTGACCCAAACCCGTCTCCCTAGCTCACCGAATATGTTTATTGGTACATATCCCAGATACCTGATGCTCACGAGTTGTGAATTCCTCCCGGCCAACTCTCTAGAATTCCCATCCTGGGTGAATGACACCATGCCAAAACCAAACTTCTCCGTGACCCCCTGCTTTCTCTAGCCTCACTCAATACTTCATTCAATTCCTGTTGATTGCCTTTGGAAAAATCTCTCAAACCTCCATTCCCCACTGATTCTACCTGAACTAAGACCTTTATCATTACTTGCCTCCTGGTAATCCTCTTGCTTTTGAACTCTGCTGACTACTGAGTACTGAGCCCATCACACCATGGTCAGAATGACCTTTGAAAATGCTCATCTGTGTCTTAGACATTAAGGACACACACACACACACACACACACAGAGAGAGAGAGAGAGAGAGAGAGAGAGAGAGAGAGAGAGAGAGAGTGTTTGTTGTTTTCATGGTAACACACAAAAAAACTCTAGTCTTTCCCAGTTCTCTCCGGTTTCTAACATCTTCACCCCATCAATGATCCCTATCCAGCCTTACCAAGCGGGATGTAATTTCCTTTGGTCTCTAGCTTCATGATTCTGGAGTCCATCCTTTGATTACAACTCCACCACATACATCTGACCTTCCCTGTGCTTGTCAGTCTCCCCAGCCAGACCAGACCCTGGGTTCTCAAGGAGGTGTTGTCTGTGTGTTCTTCCTGGATCAAATCATTCATTGCAATTTACCCCGTAGCATCAGGTTAGTTGGCATTCATTAACCTTTCCCCCTTTATGTTCTCTTTATCTTTTTAATGCCCAGCACATCACCTCCTACAAAATGAAAACAGCACATAGAAGGTCCTTAATTATGTTCCTTGGATGAAGTAACGTTTAATAGTTTGACAACCAAAAAAATGGAATGGCCCCAATTTTCTAATTCATGTGTTATGGAGTCAAAACCAGGGTCCTAATCTAACTCTAGCTCCAACTTCCTCTTCACTTTCCTATTGCTTCTTCTGTAAAACAGAGGCTGGAGAAAGATTGGGGAAAATACATCTCTAAATTCATCAGGTCATTACAAAGGAAACTAAGGATTTGGTGAAAAGGCAAGCCAGCATCCAGTTAAGTATGACTCATCCTTGTCAGATCTGAGGGTGATACGCACTGAGTTTGTCAAAGCTGTATGTTCCAGTTTTACCATGAGTCACCCCAAACTTAGAGGATTAGCTACCTCCTTCCTGTCTGTGTGTCTGTTTCCGTTTCTAAGGTGATTGCTTTCAATTAGATTAGTTGTTCCTAGGAAGAACTCAGTAGCCCTTGAGATTCAATCAAGAGAAAGTAGCACATAGCTTTTCTCAAGTATTGTCACCACCTAACATAGATGAATCTAGTTTATAGTGGCGATGGCTATGTACTGGCTGTGTAGACCCTGTTGTTGGAAATTTGTGTATCATATATCATTTACTGTCATGTAAACCTTAACCCAAGATAAAATAAATTAACATCTACTGTGGGATGCTCTGAAGTTATTTTGAGACATTTAGCGGATTGTTTTTGAATGAAAGAATACCAAGAAGCAGATATTGTATGTAAATATTATATATACAAGCTGTCTATCTGTATATAGCATATATAAATAATATATATGATATAAATATGTAAACATATATATTCCTCTATCTAGTTGGACAGAACTATCTGCTATATAAAAATAATTAAAAGCAAAATAATTATTGAACACCTTCATTCAAGACACGGTATTAAGCATTATATTGAAATGTGTATTACTGTACAGCTAAATCTTCACCAGGAGCCTGTGAGATTCTCTAGGTGGTCAGATGTAGGCCCAGCCAGAATTCACATCTGTTCTGCTTAGCTCTGCCAATTCCATCAAATGATGTTTCAGCCAAAGGAGCTCAGTAAGGAAAGCAGCGGACTCGGGAAAAGGAATGAAATCATTGGAAAAGACTCGGTAGAAGCAGATCAAGCACTCGCTAGGAGCAGAAAAGAGGGAGCTCAGCTGGAGCTCAGGCATCAGGATGTACTCCAGGAAGAGCAGAGTTGCTGACCTATTTATCAGCATACATTATCACTGTCCCTAAGGTTTCCCCAAGATGTTTGCATTTAATAGTTGAACAATTATCTCAGTTATTCTATAATGCAGAAAACATCAATGTTAAGCCACACTTTCCTTGTGTCCACTTATCCTGGGAATTACAGTTCTAAGAATGTAATTGGCCTAGTTATGCTAGTATCAAAAAGACCTCCCAGAGTGCAGCCCACTGCACTGAAGATGCCCTTTTTATTTGGCAAACATGAAACAAGAATGCTGCTGCTCCAGGAAGTCCTCTTGTTGGGGAGCAGGGATCTGGAATGTGGAATACTGGAAACAGGAAGTTCATTGGTGAGTAGGGATCTAGAAAATGGCAAAATGGAACCAGATGGACATCTGGACTAGACTCAGACTTCCTAAAATCCAACTCTGTCTCACCAGACTTTAAATAAGAATAATTTGGATACCTTGAATGTGTATCTTTCCCTTGCAAAATCTTCCAATATTTCTATCTGCAAAGCTTCCAGATTGGATTAAACCAGGACTTTCTAAGGCATATCTTTCAGTTGCCTATTATTTGTCCTTGTGGATTCACAATACAATTGATCACCTTAGAACTCCTGAAGGCCCTGTAGTAAGCAAAGCCATAAGACATTGTTCAATCCAGCATCACAACAGTTAAATGTGAAAGTGTCGGCTCTATGTACCACATGAACAAAAGTTTGAGCAGTTCTGAGGAAATTCAGTTTGCTTTCAAAAATGATTTCTAGGATGCCTCAGACATATTCCTGATACAAGTTACTGACGTTTTCAAAATTGCACAAGAACTTCATAAGGATTCCATGATCTTACACTGGCTGCCCTCTTCTTCCTCTCCAGTGTTCTTGATGCAAATCAAAGTGTCTTATATAATTCCAAAGGCAATGAGGTAGGGAGAAGAGGAGGTATGGTGTTTTTGCTTCAGTTGCTGAGTAAACAATTTGCAAGGTGAGTTCAGAATGCAGGTATCCAGCCCCCCTGCCAGGCTTCAGATTGCAGTCTGAACTGATTCCTCAGCAAGGCTTCGTAAAATAATCTCCCATGTGCTGGAGTGCTGGGAGGTGACCTTTACATTTGGTTAGGAATTGTTCATTTAAGCATCCAGTGATGAGGGGTCTGTATCAGGAACTATGCTAGTCAGTGGTAATAAAATGGGTGCCTGCCTTCATGTACATCATAATCCACCGAGGAAAACAGGTAATTAACTGCATAGTAATAACACAGTTATGAAAGCTAGATAAGGTATAAGGTGCAGCGGTAACTTGGAATGTAGTTCCTTTAAACTATGACTACAAGAGAGCTGCACAAGGTCAGACCTGTCAGCATTCTGCCACGGATAGGGGAGGGGTTCATGATGCGCCTTCCCTCTCTGAGCCTCTATTGGCAGTTAATGGTTGTTGAGGGAGGGAAAGACATTTTCTTCAGTGGTGTAACCACTGGTAAGATGTCCATGATCCTATTAATAGCCCCTCACTTATGCTTCTATAAACAACCCTAATTAAACTGACTAAACAACAAAAAAAGTGAAAGGAGGAATGGTGGGGCCAACAGATGGTGATGGGGGTAAATTCTATCTAATTCCATTATTATATACATGTGTAAATGTCATAATGAAACCCATTATTGTATAATTAGTATACGCTAATGAATGATTTATATAACATAATTGTAAGATACCATATGATCCAATCCATGCAGAATCCCTGACAGGCAGGTATAGGACTGCGCAGGGCCTTTGCTAGAATCACAGGGGGACTCATTCATGCTGCAGGGCTAGAGTGCTGTAAGATAGGTGTATTCTTCTCTTAATCTTTGATAGTTATATCCCAATGGAAAAGGAATGAATTAACTCATTGAAAGTTGGAAGTTGAAACTGCACATGGGTGACCAAAATCTGTTTTAGGAGTGGCCTGAATTCCTACAGTTTTGTAGTCCTATAATCAACCCTGTGTTTTTTAGTTCTAGAAATGGATATTTTAGACCAGATAGAAGTTCTTTCTCCTCCTACCCTCCAATACAAGCTTGCATAAACATCCTAGGTTCAAAGTGGTGCATACATCTATAATCCCAACAGGTAATGGGAGGTGGAGTCCAGAGAATCCCAAAGCTCCTAGGCCAGCTAGTCTGGTCTTCACAGTGGCAAAATAGTGAGATGTCCTGTTTCAAAGTGAAGGAGAAGACCTAAACCACGAGGCTGACTTCCACAAGTACACTGATAAACATATTCATACACACATACATATACAAAATTTAAAAAAAAACTCCATGGGTTCTGAACAATGTGAAAATCCCTAATCCCAATGCACTGTTTTGTAACTACCTATCTTTGTTGTTTCCTTAGCTCTAAAGTTCTTAATTTCTCTTGCCAACTTTTATGCATTCCTTATGCTGCCTCTTCTTCGCTAAAATCCTCTCTGCTTCTCCACAATGGGAAGTAGTGTTACTCCACCTTATCCCACATGTGCTCTTTATAGTGTCACTTGTCCTGTAATTTGTACACATGTCTATCTGCCACATGAAACTGGAGTGTCAGTGATGGACACAGCCAGCCAGGCACACGCACGTACACACACACCAGCACTGGTCTTTGTATGTCCTAGGTGAGTAATTCACATGTGCTCACCACATAAATGTTTACATGAAAGTGGGAGTGTAAGTTAATCACCCCCTAAAGGATGAAGATGTGATCTTCCTCTCTAGGAGGAAAGATGTCCTACAGAGGCAGAGATACAGTGGCAGGACGCACACAAGGGACAGATAGATAGATAAGGGTTCAAGTTCTCTTCTGCTCCTGACATGGTATGTGACCATTGTAAGATGACTTTATATTTATGAACCTTGCTTTGGGGTTCAATTGTACAATTGAGGAGAATAACATCAAATTCACAGTGCTTTTATTATTCATTGCTAACATAAAGTACCTATTACAGTAGGCAGAGTTAGGAAGATTACTGTGAGTTAAAAGCCAGAATGGGGCTATAGAGTGAGTTCCAGGTCAGCCTGGGCTAGAGTGAGACTCTCCCTTGAAAAAAGCAACACAAAAAGTTAAGAGAGAGAAAAAAATCGAAAAGGCTAAAGTAAATCCCAGTGGGAGAATATGGACAAAGTGAGACACAACAAGCTGATTTAGGGGGTACATAACTATGGGGCCTTACCAAGAAATTGGAAATGCCTCCATCTCTGTGGATTATGAAATCGATCATTTCTCAAATACATATTTCTCTGCCTATCTCGTACACTGTGTATCCTTTTCCACTTGGAGTCGGTAATTCCATCTTCTCTGATGAAATGAAATTGAAAAAAGGCCCCATGTGGATAGTCCTTCCTTCCAGAATTGATCTCAAGTCTGTCTAGGCAATGAGTCTCTTGCTTGCCAAACAGTCTGCCTTGATTAACTTCACAACAGGATAGCTACTTCCCTTCACATGCTCCCAAGTCGATAAAACGGAAATCCTCCCCAATGCCCCAAATTGCCAGTCTTTAGTGTATTTCTTTAAAAGCCAATATCTGCTCTTTTTGGAAAATCTGATGAGTTTCAAATGTTCCCTCTTTATTTTACTGTTTATTGCTGTTATAACTAAAACTCAATCAAGAGATGCCTATCAGCAACTTAAGCCCATTTTCAGGTTTCATTTCTCCGTCATTTCTAACCTCTGATTTGAAACAGGAATCATATGGCCAAATGCATTCTGTAATGTCAAGCTGGGGAGATTGACAACTTTTATCAAAAGGACCCAGTAAAAGCAGAGGCTATTTGCCAGAGCTTGGGTGGCAGAACATTTTTTTCTTTTTTTCTGTATTTAACTCCCAGTACCAGTGGAAACAGCTTGGGATCTTGCAGAACAGGAAATCTGGTCAGTCCAGTAAAAGTGGAGGAGGACCACAGGAGACTCTCACAGCCACCACTCAGAGTCGATAGGTCTTGGTTTCCTCTATAGGCTGTATAAGCTTGTACAAGATTCCACTGTTGTATGTAACAAACTCTAAGTGCTGTCTCCCTGATTGGACTATAAATCTTATAAATCTCTGAGTGCAGATATATTACCTTTCTCATCTTTTACCTTCAGCACTGAGCATACTAAGAAGCTCATAGTAGATTCTGGCACCAAGGAGAGACTATGGAGCAAATAGACATTGGGTAAAGGATGTGGACCACTTCAAAGGGAGTTTCCTGACACTTGTTATACTCTGTGAGAAACCAGACCATGAAACAGCGAAGGGCAACTGTGGCTTCAACTTATATGCTGGATAATCAGAGTTGTGGAACTTTCTAGCTCAAAGCCCCCCAAGCCAGGGGTCAGTGCAACAGTGTGGACACTCCCCACCTCTGCCTTCTTAGCCATTCATCTTCTCTGACACTATCTCAGCTCACCTTGCACTGGATGCTGACTTTTCTAGAAATAACTAGCTGCTTGAGTCACTCTTATGCTTTCGTGTTCAAATTTCAATGTTCTGTCAAGCTGATCGGCCACCATCACGTTGGTTTTCCCATTTTCTTTCCTATCAAAGCACAGCTTTGGCTTATGTGAGAGAGCGGCTAAGTAGAATTGCCTTGCTCCTTCCTTCTCTCAGCATCCGTTCTCCATCGGCCAAAGGGTTCCCAGGCCATCCCATCATCCCCAGATGTGCTATTTGCTTCCTGGACCTTTCTCTTGTTCTCTATGAATGTGACAAGTTTCTAACAAGACTTCTCTTCTTCCAAGGAACTTTATCTTCTGCTTGTCAACATTCATAACCTCTGAACACAAAGGTGTCCTTTCCTCAGACCACATGCAGTAAATATATTCTGAGCTGAATTCCGTTGAGTGGCTATGAAGACTCCTAGTCTGATCACAGTTCCATCTGCAGAGTTCCTGTATTTAGAATTTAGGACTCCCTAGTGTTTCTCTGCTTATCTCAAAGAGTCCTTGAGAAATTTGTCAAAAGTGCTCCGAGGAGAATTTCCATCCCACTTTCATTTTGAAAGCGAACGGACATCTGTGAGATTGAAAATGAGATCAGAGATGACATAAAATCAGTAAAAGAAAGTTTTCATCATCTAAAATATCTGGGAACTGAGGAACAAAATTGAAGGCTTTCCTGCTATGCTCTGATTTAAAGAGACCCAGAGTTGTTCTTAGGGGTCT
>PVHP010055685.1:0-10063 GCA_004024765.1 Zapus hudsonius
AAAGTACTTACCACATAAGCACCAGAACCTGTTTGGGTCCTCAATACCCACAGAAAATGCCAGACACAGTGATATACCTACAATCCCAGTGCTGGGGAGCCAAGAGGGCCTGCTGTTTAGCTCATGTAGCTTAACAGGTGAGTTCTGGGTTCAGAGACTTTATATCCAAAGTAAAGTGGGAGTGACTGGGGAAGACACCCGCCCTCCATCTTTGTCTTTCACATACGCATGTGCATGCATCCCCGCATACATATAAACACACATATGCATGCACACCACATTCACGTGCATGCTAAGAAAGAGGGTTCTTATGTTCAAAGCTGATAAATCTCCTTGGATAGTAACTGATCAGTGAAATTAAGTAGATTAAATAGAAGTATATTCATGAGCCACTTTATGGAAGATACAAATGCAGGCAGTATGGTCCTGCAGATTCCTATGTCTGAAGCTGAACACATGACTGTGAGGACAAGGCTAAAACCAGAAAAAATACACTCTAAGCTGTCAGCAATGTTCTTTTTAAAAAATTTTAGAAAATATTTCATTTGCAAAGAGAGAGAGAGAGAATGGAAAAGAGTGACAATGAGAACGGGCATATCAGGGCCTCTTGCCCCTGAGAACAAACTCCAGATGTATGTGCCACTTTGTGCATCTGGCTTTATCTGGGTTCTGGGGATTGAATGAAGGCCATTAGGCTTTGCAAGCAACTTAACCACTGAGCCATCTATGTCCCCAGCCCCAGCAATGTCCTTTATATTAATCCAGTAGTAGGATTATGAATGCTGTTTACTTTTTTACCTCATTTTTATTTCTCAGACTTAACAGACATCTCTCTGACACAACATAAACTGAGATAGAGCAGTTCACTCCTTGGCCATTCATTTGACCCCAAATCCTATGCTTGGAGAACTGTCCTCATTTGGAATGTTCTAGAAAACCAAACCCAAAAGCTATGGATGAGAGAGATCCTGCACCAACAAACCAGCACATGCAGAACTCTTTCTTTTCACTCCTGCCCAGGGCCAAGTCTTTGTGGAATTCTTTATTATTTTCCATCTTCCAAGGAACAGAATTAGAGAGCACAGAACCCCAAAACTATGCTCACTGAAGTCTTTCTGAAATAACATTTCAATATTTGAAATAAAGCACACTGACATTAACGGGCTGAACTCTCTTGCTGGGAGCACAAAAGGCAGGATTCCGTAAACATCCTGCACCCTGTCCTGTCCATGCAGAGACAAAAGATGGCCCAGACACGATTTTTCGGAATTCTTCTCCTTTCCAGATCTCCCAAGGTACTTGTGAGATCTTCAGGGGACATATGTGAACGCAGATTGAGCTTTTATGACACCAAAACACATAGACAAAAAGTCAGAGGTCAACGATCCTGGCTGTCACCCGGTTGTTTGGATCCAACATTGTAAAATATATGTTTCTATTTACTTATATTCAGACATTTCCAAATACCCAGGTGTTCACTATAAACAGAAGCTGTACTCAGCACCAGGTCAACCATGTGGTAAATTCTCCCATGACTTCCTTCCCCTGGCATGATTCGGGGTCCGGTTCACCCAGGAGAAGAACAGACCTGGCCTACAGGAGGGTGTCCCATTAACTAAAGTTGGACAGAGACCAGCCATCATTAGGATACACAAAATCTTGCTATCCCTAGCCCCATTCCCAGGGGACTCCCAAGGTCCCCCACCCCATGTGCACACTGGGCTCACAGGTGTCAAGGACCCTGGCACCTGCACCAGTTTATCACTATGCAAATGTGAAGGCAAACGCTTGTTAATGTTTAAGCCCAACATGGGAGGAGATAGCAGTATACTTGCCAGGGGTGTGGGGTGTCCAGAGACCAGGCTGGCCTCTCCACTCCTCTGCCAACTCTGAGGGAGACTCTTCCCCCCACTCAATAAACAACCTCTGCAGAGGAAGTGGGGAGAGAATTGCAAACTGCAAAGGTGTTCTAGCTTCCTGTTGTCTGACAGGGCTCACAAATTGAGTGACGGCAGGACATCGACTCTTCTGGAACTTAGCTCTTTAACAATACAGACCTTCTTCAACAAACCTAAACAGAACTGTCATACGATCCAAAGGAATATATATACCCAAAAGAATTGAAACCAAGAGCTCAGAGACTTGTATGCCAATTATCATACTATCCATAACAGCCAAGAAGTAGAGAGAATCCAAGTATCTATCCATCAGCAGAGGAATGTGCAAATAAAAATGTGGTCTATCTATTCAATGGAGTCATATTCAGTCATAAAAATGAATTATTTTGACCCATGCTCCACATGGATGAATCTTGAAAACATTAAGTAATTCAGACATGAAAGGACAGACAGCCTGTGATTCCACTTACATGAAGTACCTACAACAGGTAAATTAATAGACAAAAAACTAGACTTGAAGATTATAAGAGCTAGGGAAGGAAATGGGGAATTATAACTTACTGGCTACAAGTGTTTCCACTGGAGATGAAGAAAAAGTTTAGGAAATAATAGTAATGGTTACATAGCAATGTCGATATAATTGAAATGCCTAGTGCACTTAAAAATGACTTAAATATAAGCTTCATGTTTTAGTCATTTTAGTACACTTTTGTTTAAGCCTCATAGCCCAGAGAGGTCATGGGAGTTTGGAGGAAGATGATGACCTCCAAACACAGTACCTGGGCAAAACAACACGTACATGATCTTGGGAGTCTTTATCCCTCTCAAGCTTCTCACTTAGCAGGAACAGCATTTTCTAAAACATGAACTCCATTGGGAGGAAACAGTTCAGTCAGCATAAATCCACTTGGGTCAAACAGCAGCTACACCACCCATGGCTCATGTGATGAACCATGATTAGAAACGAAGCAAGAGAATGGGGGCAGGCTCTGACCACTTCTCAGACTTCAGAAGAGCTGAGTGCCACCATGCACGGGAGGCACTCGGCGAGGTCAGGACCCAGTGGGCAGTCCATAAACGCTGGCTGATGTCAACATACCCATGTCATAGACTGCTCCATCGAGGGATTTGAGCTGAGGTGTGTTGGCTGGGGAACACCCAATAAACTACAAATACATTGTTAGTATAGGTAGACTAGCTCTTCAAATGGTTAGGACCAGATGTATTTTGAATTTTTTGTTAAGGAATCTGTATTTCAGTTTTCTGAATGGTTCCATACACGTGATGAGGTATCTTATAGATGACAATGGAGCTCAAACATGAAATTCACTTGTTTTATATATGATTTATGTATGAATAAGATCAAGGTATTCTAAATAATATTTTGGTGCTCTCATATTGAGAAGGGTGTGCTGTTTTTGAAACGGGATCTTGAATTTACAATCCTCTTGCCTCAGCCTCCCGAATGACAGGATTATGGGCACAAACCCTAATGCCAGAGTGGTTCTGCATTTGGATTATAACACAGTTTATGAAGTCAGATAATAGAATTTTCCATGTATCATGTCACATTGGCATCAAAAGCTTCAAAGTCTAGAGCAGTTTGAAATTTGGATTCTCGGATTACGGAGGCTGGACCTGTAAGTACATTCACCTTGATTTTTTTCTCTAAATACAGTTGCGAGCCAGGCACATAGAAGAAGCCTTGCCAAGCGTGTTCAAAGCCCCAGCACTGAAAGCAAGTGAGCACACATACACACACACACACACACACACACACACACACACAAAACACATAACTTTTAAGTTAAACATGACATTTTCATTGAAAAAGTATTTCAAAAACAACAAAAATTTAAAAAAATCTTTCAAATAATATCTGACCTAGAAAACATGAACCTAATTAACCTATTTAGTTTAATAGTGATTACAATAAATTTTTTGAGGAGGGGTCATTGTCTTTTTCTACTTATGAAATATAGTTGGGAATGAAGTGTCTACACTTGTTAATACTTTGCTCTCTGCTTGAGGGGCTCTCTGGGAATTTCTGCAGTAGGATTTCTAGGCCCATACCACAGCCTCTATCCCAGGATCTCTGGATCCATGTTTCTGCCTAGCAAGAAGAGGCGTGAATCCCCTACACCTGAGTCAGTAAGAAAGAATGGACTGGGAAGTGAGGTCTATTAATTAGCTCAGCTCTCTGCTGGCTTTTATGCACTGCATAGCAAGAACTACTTGGAACTCTATGAAATATCGAGCCATGAAGATAACCTCTTCATTAAGGAACAAAAACACCATGCTGTTGTCTAGTAAAAAAATAAAATAAAACAAAATAGCTGAAGCTGCATGATGGTTCAGTTCTTGGAGCCAGGAGGGATGGGACATCCAAGGTTAGGTATCCCTCACTTTCTGTCTCTCTTGCTTTAAGGAACAGGGTCTGAGGTGCAGATCAAGAATGACATAAAAGCCGAGAAGTACACATGGTTAGGGAAAGAAGGTCAAAGTCAAGATTCACACTACAGACATCCAATCAGCCTCTCCACACACAGATGGACACAGCTGGGCATCGTGGCACATGCTTACAATCCCAGCACCAGAGAGGTAGAGGCAGGAAGACAGAGTTCAATCTAGGTTGGTGGTGGCCAGTTTGAGCTGCACAGCACACCTCAAATTATTTAACACAACAGAGGTGCAGGATACTAAACCTTTCAACTAGTATGCCTATTAAAATGAGCTTTGGGCCTATTAATTCTCTTTGGTTTCATCTATTTCGTGTGCATGGCCCCTAGCTGGAGGGTCATGGAGCCATGAAACAGGTAGGAAGCACTGGATGCCGACAGGTTCCAGAATGACAGATTCAGGAAGGAAAAATAAATTGTACAAATAACAAATGCTCGTTTACAGATATATTCAGGTCTTTGCTTTCAGAAAAAAAGAAAGTACTTGGAAAACTTGACACTTTGTCTAATTTAGTAAAGTGGCCAATAGAGTCAGAGGAGTGGGCGGGAGGCCCTCTGTCGGGCTTGTCCATTAGGTCTGTCTATTAAAGTGCTGATGGATGGAAAGCCGACCTGTACCACACAACACCCTCTGGTCAAGTGTTTGCAGGCACGTTTCTTTGTAAGTTTTTGTAGGCAATGAAGAAAATAGCAGAAGGATCCATGCTCCTCTACCCATGTGAGGCCTGGGCCCTTGGGCCTAAAGCAGACAGGAGCCAACCAAGCAGTTGGGACCCCAAGCAGTGGGGACCCAGCTCAGGAGTGGGGGTTGGCCTGGGGACCTCCCAGGACTTCATAACCTGGAAATCGAAGGCTGATCTAATGCACTTTTATCAAGGATTATGTTTTAGGTAGCCATGTTTGTGCAGGTAAGAGATTTGTCATTCCTAAGCCCCAGATGCCCCGGCACATCAGGGAATTCCTAACTTCCCAAGTGCCACCCTGTGGTGCGGAGCCCTGTTACACAAATGTTTACATATGACAGGTCACCTTCTTGAGCCACTGTCCCATTGTCACAGCACCCCAAAAGTCCAGAACCCTCAAAAGAAGCCCAAGCACCACCAGCCAGGAGGAGGCTGCATTCCAAAGTAAAACTACCATTCTCACTTTGGCCCTTTTTATGTAGAAAATAGATTTTAGATTTTTTTTTTCTCATATTCACTCAAATGCCATTTCTCTTCCCTCTCCCCGCCCACCTGGAGGTTTTCTTAACAAGAGCAACAGAAGCCCTCTGGTCATGTGACCTCATAGACTAGAGACAGGAGGGGTCTTTCTCATTCTGCTCTTAGAGCATAGGTGCTCTTCGCTTAACAGAATGTTGTCTCGGGTAATTAAAATGAAACAGCACCTGTTAGGAATCAAGCAATGCTCCCTCATTAAGGCCTTCATTTCAACATTTCTGTAATCACTCGTTCGCACAGGCAAAAAGCTACTTTCCATAATGATGTGGGGCCCATTTATTTTGAGAGCAGGACTCCCAGGAGGCTCGGGGGCTGTCTTTGTACCTAGTAAGATGGAGTTAGCTAACCGGGATTCTGACCACCAGTCTTACAGCAAAATTGTACTTAAATTGTTGAAATTGCATCAATTAAGTGAGTTTTCAGCAAGCAGGCGGTGGTTAAGCCAACCGCAGGGACCACAGTTTCAGTGATTTAAACCTCCTTTTTAAACCAGCATCATCTAATGAAATCTCCGCTTATTTGTTACTGTGTATATTGTGAGTTGGGGGGAGAGCATGCATGTATGCTTATATGCATGTGTCAAGCATTCACGTAGAGGTCAGAGGTCAATGTCAGGTGTCCTAGAGCTCACCAGTTCAGCTCAACCAGCTAGCCAGTGAGGCCCAGGGATTTCTTGGCTCTGCCTCTCTCTCCAGCACTGGGATTATAGGCACATACCACCATGACCACCCAGCACCTTCCATGGGTGCTGGGGATCAAAAATCAGGTACTAATGTTTACACAGCAAGCACTTTACCCTCTAAGCCTCTATTATTTTTATTTAAGGTCAATCTTCCAATATCATTATCTCAAGACTAAAGACAAAAGGATCCATCAGTCCCCTACACCTCCTGCTTCTACCGACAAGTAGACATTGTGGGAAACGAATAAAGTGTCTCCCTGTCCAAAATTCCAAGGTACTCATGCTCCTGCAGGGCTGCCTTCCTTCTGCTCCATACTCGACAGCCCCCAACCTGCTCTCCAGAGGCTGGGATTTTCCTCTGGCCATCCTTGGCAATGGTGGGCAGAGGCCTGCCTCCCTAGGAAGGAATACTGATTCCTACTCCTGCCTCTAACCCAAGCCCATTCACTGTTCGTGCAATCTTGCTCTCCCAGGCCAAGTGCACTGAGACTTCTCAAATTCTGCGCCAGTTTAAGTTTTACAGACCATAAAAGCATATAGAAAACAGACTCTCAACTTTCGACCCTTCGGTTATTAAACTCTCCTCGTATAAAGAACAATGCAAAGGGGGAGGGGCATGGGGTGGGCTGTACTTGAAAATGACATGCAAGTCCAGAGTCATTTTTTAAAACAAATCAGTGACAGGATCAATTATGGTAATTGTTGATTTCTTCAAAAAAAAAATCTTTCTAGCTCCGCCAACTTCGGAGGACTTTACAAAATAAACAACATTTAAGAAGTAGAATGTTTAGAAAGCTGAATCCGACCTTGTAGCCGCCAATGCGATGTTCCTGTTTAAATTCCTTGCCATTTTTCAGCCACCGCATGGTGGGTGTCGGGTTCCCCCCAGCTGGACAGCGGAACTTCACAGTGTTGGCGGCGGGGACGGCGTGCAGTCTCTTCTCCATCTTGTCCGTGTTGGTCCAGTATGGCGCCCCTGGGTTGGAAGACAATGGCAAAATATATGTGATCGGATGAATCGCTCCATCTCTGTGAGTGAACCAGGCAGGTAAGACTGCTTTATTGAGTATGAAAAGGATCTGATTATATTTAAAAACCTCTGAATAATATTTACATTAGGAAAATATTTTCAGGAGTCCAGTCCAGCTGGCCTGGCAGAAGGTCTCCAGAGAAAGTGCTTATTGGTTTATGTCTATTAACAGGGGGGGGGGGGGAAAGCATTTGAGGCACCTCCTCTCTCTCTCCTGTGAGTGGTGCCACAAAATAACTTTATGTCAAATCATGTTAGAAAATGCTACTTTATACTCAGAGTAACAACCTTAGTCTTCCAAAAACACATCCTCTTAGATCACCGTTCCTATGGAAAGACCACATCTACACACTAGGAAAAACAAGTTGTCTCCAGGGTCACACCGACTATTCCACCAGAGCGTTCTTTTTTCAATACTTTATTTATTTATTCATTTCCAAGCAGAGAGAGAGAGAGAGAGAGAGACAGAGAGAGACAGAGAGAGAGAGAGAGAGAATGGGTACACCAGGGCCTCTAGCTGCTGCAAATGAACTCCAGACACATGCACCACTTTGTACATCTGGCTTTTCGTGGGTACTAGGGAATTGAACCAGGGTCGTTAGGCTTTGCAGGAAAGCACTTTAACCACTGAGCTACCTCTCCAGTCCCCAGAGCTTTCTTTGAAAGGGTAAGCAATAGTATAAAATATCATCCTAATAGAATAGAATGATTCAGGGAGGCATCGTTCATTTAGCAGCACTTTATAGCATAAGCCAAAGTAACACATCACTAAACAGATCTAACTTTTTTTTGCACATGTGTGATATACATGTGTGTATGTGTGTTCCTGTGGGGGGGGGGGCGTACAGGTGAGTGTGGGTGCCTCAGGTATCATCCTCAGAACACCATCCACTTCTTTTTGAGACAGAGTCACTCACTGCCTTAGAGCTCACCAATTAGACTGGATTAACTGACTCCAGGAATCTTCCTCTCTCCACCTCCCAAGTGCTGGAATTTGACTCGGCCCAGCATTTTACATGGGTGCCGAGGTCCAAACTCAGGTCCTCATGCTTTGCAAGACACATGAGCTATCTCCTTAGCCCCTAGCTTAATGTTTTTTTAAATGAAAGCAAACTTTTTTTCTTTCCAAATGTGGTTATGAATACCATAATCCTAACACCATGCCCAAACTAATAATAGGAGCCTACCAACTAGATTCTATCCTGCCCCCAAGTGGTCCTTACAGTCCTAAATTCTGCCACCTAAGTGGACTTTACATTCATAAGTAAAAGCAATGTTTAAACTCAAGATAGGAGGTAAGCTTTTCAATCACCAGGGGAAGTGTGTTTTAGTAACAGGTGCTACAGCATTAATCCAGAACACTGCATCGATTTCTCATGCCTGCTACTACTGGCTTGTGACCCCAACTGATTAAATATTCTAAGAGCTCTTACATGCTATGCACATTAACCCTCTCAACAAACAAATGATAATGGGACTAATATAATTCCTGTCACGTGTGGGTAAACTGAGGCACTGAGAAATCATCCGTCAACAGTCACAGTGCTAGAAGAAGTACAGTCAGGATTTGAATCAGATCAGACTAATAGCAGACCCCACTGTTTTTCTAGGAATGAGCCTCCCCAGGAGCCACCACTGTGACACATGAGTCCAGGACAGCCGGCCTGGACTAAGAAACACTTCAACCTTGGTCACTGCCCAGAGCATCCACTACAATCTTGAACATCAATTTGACACTTCATGTGTATGTTTCTGCTTTAGCAAATCAATAACCAAAATCCTTGTGCCCCCACCCACCACCCACACACCACTTCCTTAAAGGATTCATCAACGGGGCTTTGATCATTCTCAAAGGATAACTGTGGGTCAGGTTATATCAGTGCACACACTCAAGTCTGTGACAAAATAGTCCAAGCACAGGCTTGGGCTCTAACGCCTGTGTGGAAGTCCCCGTCATGGTGGCACAGCACACAGCTAGAGAAGGACGGACCTTGGCAGCTGGACTCTCCCATTACAATTGAATAACTGCACCTGCTTCTCTCTGTTTCACGCCTGATCTTGGCACCTTCTGTAAGAGGCAGAGCTGAGATTTCTGATCAAGGGCACAATAGATATCTTCTTTATTCTTTTGCAGTCCCAAGTGTCAAGGTAGTGGGATTTGGGTGACAGGTACATGACATTAACGCACTTCAAAGATGAACAAAAACTATAATTGTTCATCCACCATGCAGAGCAAAGAAAGCAGGGAAAGAGAGGGAGGGCAGGGAGAGGGAAACCAAGGGAGAAGAGAACAAGCTGCCCTCTTCCCTTTGGATCCAGTTTTACTTACAATGAACAAGCAGCTTGGGTACCATGTGGCTCTGGGTGTCAAATGCCCATAAACACACCTATTCTTTTGCGAGGTCACCAGGGAGTACTCCACTCTCACTTATCACAAGACCCCTGGGGCCTGGCATACACTGATACAATTTCCATAATCTTTCATTTTAAAAGCTTCTACTTAGAAAAATCCATCCAAAGCCATTGAAAAGCTGGTCATTGAGAGCCCAAAATAAATAATGAGCTTTGTGGCCACACAAAGGCTTTAACAAATCTGACCTAAATGGAAAGCATACCTCATGCTGTCAGGTGTCTGTAGTCATGTCGTTTGTTTAAGTAAACACAATGGCCTTTTCACATGAATTAGCTAAATATGAACCCTTAACTCAGAGAGCATCAATTACCACCAAGCAGATTTCTGGGATGCCTTTTCTTTTTAACAGCAACAACAACAA
>PVHP010055687.1:0-10038 GCA_004024765.1 Zapus hudsonius
GGCTCAGTTCCCTGAGTCATGGTGGGTGAGTATTAAGGCTGCTTTAAGGTTGTGAGCTTAGGGGTTTTTGTGTCGAGAATCATTGGTTTCTGTCTCACTGGCTTATCCTGTGTTGATTGAATGGCTGTGGCTGTGGGTCCCTTGTTTGTCCCATCATTCTCTGTGGGATTCCATATGGATCCTCCACGATATGGCTGTGGTGACTCATCTCTTGCCAGAATCTCAGCTATCGGCCTACAGTCGGTTAGTAGGGTTAGATGGGCCCCAGCCCTCTCGCTGCATCCTGAAAAATACAAACACAATCTCTGTCAGACAGTGAGATCAGTCTAGGTTAACAGATATACACAATTCTGGATTACCAAGATTCTATTTTTAGTAGCCTCCCTGTCAATCACTCCTATATTGCATCTTTTCTTGTGATCCCAAGAGTACGGGATCCGGTGCCTGTCTCCCTGAATCCCCAGTTCCAGTCAAGGGCTCCCCCTCACTAAGTGGAATATTTGGCCGAATCTAAAAGCTATTGATTGTTTCCCCAGGCCCAGGTTTCTCCATTGCACGAGTGCTCCATTCTTGGTTCACTGTTCTTTCCCTGTAGGAAGTGTGGTCAGCCTACTCATGGCCGCAGACTGTGTTTCATGCCAGTGGTCTCTGTTTACTCCAGTCGTCATTGACCAACTTCCCCTGGCAGCTTATGCAGTGCCTTCCAGCACTGCACTAACTACCACCTGGGGGCTGGTTACCATTCCGGACCTTGTAGGGTCTCTTGATGCTGTGGTTTCTTCAGCAACAGGGTTTTGCCTTAGGCCTGGGGAGAGCATTCAAGAGCTTTGACAGAATTCTGTCTTGTTTTTGGAACCTCGTGGGTCACTTTGGTCAACAGCTCAGTGAGGGAAGGAACCGGTAACCAGGACCAGGGGTTGTCAGACCGATCAATTATTCACAGGCTTACACTCTCTGCCCTACTACTCATGGCCCCTCTTGCCAGTTGACACCCACTACTTGCTCAATAGGTTACAGTATGCTCGTGAGGATTTTATGTTTTTGAACCTAATGTGGTTTAGTTATTTTTCTCCTTGTTTCCAATTATGGTACCTACCATGGTGATGTCTTCCAGTTCATAAGTTCTTTTCTATAGTGTATAATATGCTCCTAATTTTTTCAATACTTTTTAACAAGTTGTAGTATTTATCTCTGAATTTAGGGGTTATCACACATCATTAATCCTAGCACTTAGGTAACATGTAGGAGCATCACCATGGTTTAAAGGCCAGCCTGGGCTATAGTAAGATCCTGACTCAAACAGAAAAAGAGAAAAAAAAAAAAAGAAACAAAGAAGTTGATGTATTTATCTCTAAATTTTGTTTATCCTCAACTATATTTTAGATATCCTTTTTAAGCATGTTCAGTTTTTCTCTCATTTTTTAAACATATGATATACCTTTAATGTTCTAGGAGACTAATCTTTTCACTTGTTTCAATTCTAGGGTAATTTTTTTAAAAATATTTTTTATTTATTTATTTTCAAGCAGAGAGATACATACATACAGAGAGAGAGAGAGAGAGAGAGAGAGAGAGAGAGAGAGAGAGCACACCAGGGCCACCACCTTGTGGGTCTGGCATATGTGGGTCTTGGGGAATTAAACCAGGGGCCTTAGGCACTGGAGGCAAGTGCCTTAACTGCTGAGCCATCTCTCCAGCCCGATTCTAGGGTAGTTTTGATAGTTGTTTTTCTTCACTATGCGTCATATTTTCCCAATTCTTTGGCACCTAATAATTTTTGAAATGCCAAGAGCTTCTACTTGAATTCCAATCACTGCCACTGGTACTTTGATATATGAGAGAAACTTTGTCTCCAGGTTAGTTGTGTTCTAAGACAGAGTTGTTGCTTGAAAGCTGTTAGGTCCTTTGTAACTTGCTTTTAATCGGTATTAAAAGGAATCATAGTAGCATTTAGTGGGGGATAAATTTGCCCTGCATTGAATCAAAGCCTTTTGAGTATTATGACATCACATAGATCATTCAAGTCACAGGGAAGGTAAGTCCTGGGAATTCTTGCTGGATTGAGCTAGGTTTTTATATGCATAATTCTGCTTAATAGGACGACAGGGTTTATAATAGCTCAAAAAATTATGACGTTATATGGGCTGGAGAGATGGCTCAGTGGTTAAGGTGCTTCCTTTCAAAGCCTAATGACCTAAGTTCAATTCCTCAGTACCCACATAAAGCCAAAGGCACAAAGTGGTACATACATCTGGAGTTCATTGGCTGTAGCTAGAGACCCTGGTATCATGCCAATTCTCTCTTTCTCTCTCTCTCTCTCTCTCTCTCTCTCTCTCTGTCTTTGTCTTTCTCTTTGGAAATAAATAAATAAAAATGTTTTTAAAGTATGGAGTTGTAGTCTTGTTTTGGGCTGTTTTTCTGCCAGCCTTTGGGGTGGGGGGATATCAATGGTGGCCCTTTACTTTGCATCCCACAAGAGAAAAAAAATTGACAAGCCACTGAATCACAGCAAGTCATTAGTTAAAAAAAAATCTGCTGCCCTAGAATGAACAAATAAAATCAATTCCAAACAAACCCAACCCAAACCAAATCAAACCAAAACCAACCCAATAGAACCCAAAGGAATATCAACCAACTCCAAACTAAAATCAAAACCAAACCAAATGAAAACAAATAAATAATCTTGGGCATTTAGGAGCTTCAGATCATGTACTTGTCTACCTAAGAGAAGGGTAAAACAGTATTAAGAGAGATCCAGATGACTTGTGCTGGGAGACGCTACATGTAATGACCTGAAGTCTGATTCAGAGGACCTAAGTCCAAATATTGAACCCCGAATTGAAGTTCTTTCTCCTGAAGATGCTCAGTGAAGAACAGAATCAAAAAGTTAGTATTTCACTTTATTATTTTCACTGTCCAATGTAATAACTCCAGTTGAATATAAGTAATGTATTCAGTCACCTAGCACTGTATAAAAATCTTGCTTATATTAGATTTTTAGAGGAAAAAAAAACCTTTATAAATTTGCATCACCGTGTCTTTGGAAAGATGGCATACAGACTTATTACTTCTGTTTGTACATTCATAGAGTATTAAGTAATTACCTGCAATAGGAATGTTTGCTTGGGTCAGCTTATCGTTTTCCCATGAATTTTTCCACCATCTCTTCAGTTTGATTTAACCCCGGTGTGTTTTTGGAAATAAACAAACTGGGTGCTTTGTTAGGATTTCCTTCGAAACTCTGAGAAAATTCTTTTTCAAGAGAAGGAAACAGACAAGAATAAATACACTTGACAAAATAGCAATATTATTCTATATTTTTGCAAGTATCCTAATTACTACTTTTTAAGATATACCATGTATGTTGGTGCACATCTGTAATAAAAGATAGATGCTATAGTTATAGCTATAGATATAGATAGATGACATATAGATAAATAGATATTTAGATATATAATGCACACCAGCCTTGGGGGAAGCACAGCAGGAGGCCAGCTTGGCCAACATAGTAAGATCCTTTTTCAAAAAACAAATTTAATTAAATTTAAAGCAAAAAATACAGTTCTATATGCACAAACATGGGCAGTCTGCCTTTTGCGGTTATGATTCAAGTAAAATAAACGTGTTGTTGATGACACACAGAGTGTGCGGCTAGAAGCCGTACACCTGACTGTGATGCCAATCACGCAGTGCCCACTGGAGGATGGAATTAAGTAGAAAGATGTGGCACTCGGGCTGGAGAGATGGCTCAGCGGTTAAGGCATTTGCCTCCAGTGCCTAAGGCCCTGGGTTCAATTCCCCAGGACCCACATAAGCCAGACTCACAAGGTGGTAGCCAGGTGTGCTCTCTCTCTCTCTCTCTCTCTCTCTCTCTCTCTCTCTCTCTTTCTCTCTGTATCTCTCTCTGCTTGAAAGTGAATGAATAAAATATTTTTAAAAAAGAAAGATGTGGCACTGGATCTTAGCTATATGGTTTATGAAGTGTCTGTCCATCCTCAGCACCACACTCTCACGTTGCAGAGCCCTCCGTGTGCGTTCTATGTTGCAGATTCGGTTGTCCAACTCCAACGCGGGGTTCTTCCAAGCAGTTCTACTCTGTGTCTTGCGTTTGTAGTTGATACACGAAGAACACTAATGAAGCCCAAGGGAGCACTCCACAGCGTTCCTTCTCTCAATGATTCCTGCAAAGACACATCGTTCTAGCAACACATTTCTACTTTGAAATACTGGAAGAATGCATCCCATGGAAAGCATTGTGAGAATGGATTCTCTATTGGATCACATAATCAACATTTATAAGTTAATGTGTTTAGCCGGGTGTGGTGGCGCACGCCTTTAATCCCAGCACTCGGGAGGCAGAGGTAGGAGGATTGCCATGAGTTCAAGGCCACCCTGAGACTACATAGTGAATTCCAGGTCAGCCTGGGCTAGAGGGAGACCCTACCTCGAAAAAACAAAAAAAAATTAATTAATTAATTAATGTGTTTAATGCTCAGTTACTGTCCATAAGCATTTGTGTCCTGGCATTTACCAGAACCTATTGGTCTGAATTACATTTGAAATTCCTAGTTTACTTCTTCTCAGCTTAGGTGCACTTTATATTCATTGGGATGACGTTGCATCTCATTCAAGTGGATGAGAGACTGAATAAGGACGTAAATGTTCTAGCATTTTCTCATCATCCATCCACTAAACATCTACTGTCTTCTCTGGCAAGAGAAAGGAAATCATACTGGGATGGTATAAGGATTCGTGAACCAGCACTTTAGTCTTTGACCAGTGTCTGTGTCTTTTTGGTCTCTTGTCCTTGGTTATTTGTTGTGCCCCAGCCTAGCTGAGTTTTAGAAACAAGCAGGGCGTGGGGGCACACACCTTTAATCCTAGCACACCTGTGTCCCCTGAGGCAGAGGTGATAGAAGTGCTAATAAGCTTTGCTGCCTGAGTTCCTGTAGCTGCATTTCTGTTTCCTGAGCCCCCTTTGTGTAAGAGATAAGGCAATGCAACCCATCCCTAGATTGTATAAAATAAATACAGGCTAAAATAAAGTTTTGAGATCTGCTTGGACACTTCTCCCGGCTGTGTGTGATTGTCCAGCCGCCGCGCTCACCTTTCCTCGATGGAGCCAGGTCTCCTGCTGGCCAGAGAGACAGGCTCATTTAGCAGGGGGCCAGGGACCCATGCGGTAACTGACATCTGGAGAAGCACCTGACAGTTATTCAGCTAATAAAAACAAAATCTAGAAACTTCTGCTCAAGGAAGCTTTAATTGAAGCCTCCGTTTGCTTCAGTTGAAGTTTCAGCTATTCTAAGCATCGATGGTAGAGCACTGCTGGAGAGACTACATTTGATGTGTTCCATTATTATACTACAATTTATAATTAGAACAAATGATTTTATTTAACGAATATAGTGTATCTTTACAGAGAGACACAGAGACACACACAGAGAGAAACAGATTGTCTGTGTGAGGCCATCACATTTCTGAACAAATACCCCTTATGTCCTTCTTTTCAGAATTCCTATCTGTGCAAGTCTTATTCTCACCACTGTGGCCTTAGCCACAGGCTCCATGAATGTTGTGGATGGGGTCAACTTCACAATGGCCTTCCATGGGCATTTTGATCCTTTTATGCACTAAGTTTCTTTTTATGTTGTATAATGAGATCACAGGAAATGGGGACTTCTTCTCATTGGTGGACTGCAAATGAAACTCTCAGACCTCTCACTCTCAGGTTGAGGAATTCCCAGCAGGCAGCTAGAAAGCACATATACTGAAGCAGAGGGGGAGGGGACAGACTGGTTACTAGTAGAGCATTTCAATTCTATTAAGTTGCCTTTAGAGATATGGGATGGCTTTATACTCACACCCCTCCTCCGGGAGTTAGTGGACAAGTAGCTAGGTAGGAAGGAGGAGGCGAGGGTGCTTTGAAACAAGAAAAGGGTTTTCAACATGATCTTTTGCTTCTGACATGGGAGGCACGAGCAGATGGAACCCATCCTCAATAGATAATGTCCAAGTGCCAAAAAGAACACAGAGGATATCGTCCCTGTGCAGCATTGAGATCAAACACAGGTGGATCGGAATCAAAGCAGAGGTTTTGTTTCTTTCTTTTTCTATTAAGTCAAGTATTCTGTTTTGAACATTTTTATTAATCTGAAGAATTTGGAGTAGCAAAGATTGGACTTTCACACTAGCATCTTACCATATCCATTGGGAGCTGCTCTTTTGTTTACATTTTCATGCGCCTATGAAAAGAATGATGAGGTTGTAAAGGCTTTCCTGCGTTTATTGTCTTCATCAACATGCGTTTAAAGAAACAGTAAAATAAAGCTGTGATGTAATCTCCTCCCTCCAGCTCACCTCTGCTCCTCTCCTCGCCTGCACTCCTCTCCCCTGCCCTCCAGTACCACATGTTCTCTCTGCGTAAATTTTTCCATTCTGAACTTATAACATGTAGATTCATACATGTTACTTCTGTGTTTCAAGGCCCATCCATCCGGTGCCCTGTATCTGTACTGTGTGTATCTAACTTGCCAGTTGATGGAAATTTCGATCATCCCTCCTGCTTTTATCTGTTTTCAGATGTTATAGCACCATGCCCAGGAGTTGGTCATTTATAAAGTAAATTTTATTTTATGGTTTTGGAGGCTTGGAAGTCAAAGAGCACAGAACTGGCTTTATTCTTTTTCTGGTGAGGTAAAGTAAGGCATGGGTACAAGAAACATACACACACACAAAAAAAATAAATAAATAATAAAAATAAAATTTTTTTAAAAAGCAGATTGATTGGATCAGCAGTCCCACAATAGCAGTCTGCAGGCCTGAGAGTCAAGGAACTCTGTAGCTGCTCAGTCCACTTGACTGGATGCCTCAGTAATCTCAAGCCAACACTGAAGGCGTTTCCTGGAGAACTTCTGGTCATCAGTCCACGCTGCTTGCTGGAAGGTGGAGGAGCTTGGTTCCAATGCAAATAAAGGATAGCAGAAGAGGACAGATGATTTTCTGGCAAGTGAAGGCACTTACCAGCAAGCAGTAGCTCAGCCAGTCAGGAGGAAGGGGCTACTTTCTCCCAGAGCATCCTCATATAAAACCCCTCTTTAAGAGCCCACTTTGGGGGCAGAGCTCACTCTGGAGGAAAGACTTCTTCCTTCAGTTGATCCTTGCTGGAATCAACCTCAGAGACCCACCCAAGAGGAATGTCTGTGGATTCCTAATCTGATCAAGTTTACAACAGAACTTTACCATCACAAGTCCACCCTGTGTCAACTTGACATCAAACCGTATCTCCCTACATCATATTTAATTTCCAAATGAAGATAGTATCAAAGTCATAGTTCCACCATTCAATTGTTCTATCAGAACAGATGCTTCAGGGGCTGGAGAGATGGCTTAGCGGTTAAGGCACTTGCCTCTAGTGGCTAAGGCCCCTGGTTCAATTCCCCAGGACCCACGTGCGCCAGACCCATAAGGTGGTGGCCCTGGTGCCCTCTCTCTCTCTCTCTCTCTCTCTCTCTCTCTCTCTCTCTCTCTCTGTATCTCTCTGCTTGAAAATGAATAAATAAAATATTTAAAAAAAACCAGATGCTTCAGGGGCGTAGGGCACATGGTAAGATCAGTGAATTCCATGATCAGTAGCCCACTGAGTTCCTTGGTCAGAAGCAATGCTGTCCATGAAGATGGACAGCAGTTTTGCAAGAAGCACTACAGCCAGGAAAAGCAAATCCATATCCAAAATAATATTCCAGTAAGGACAAAATACTGTCCTTTCCATGTTGGAAGTGGTCCAATGCAGTCAATCCGCCATCAGTTTGCTGGCTGTTCACCCCCAGGAATGCTCCCATACTGGGGGCTCAGTGTTGGTCTCTGCTGCTGGCAGATTAGGCACTCAAGAGCAGCTGTAGGCAGGTCAGCCTTAGTTAATGGAAGTTCAGTTTTTGGGTGGGCCCATGCATAACCTGCATCCCTGCCACCATGGCTAATTTTTTTATGGACCCATTGGGCAATGATAGGGATGACTGGGGGGGGAAGATGGGCCACTATTCATCAGAATCCCAGAGTTCAATGTCCCACACATTCCCAGTTACAGGGTCCCAGTCTTTTATGGTCTTTTATCATCAGTGTTGTCACTTTAACTGCTGTGTGGCTGGGACTCGAGCTTATGTTGCAAGTTAGCCAATCTTACGATGAGAGCTGGGGTTTGATTTTTTACAATTTCAGCCCTGTTATGGCTAGAAAGAAGACTCTCCTCCAGGCCACACGTAGAAATCTTCAGATCATATACGTGGGTCTTTAGCTGGGAATTTTCCTTTCTGTGCTTCTGCTTTTCTCTGAGCAGTTTATTCAGAGATGCTAGAATCAGCCAATCAGCATCATCATGCATCTTACTTTTCCACAAATATTCAAAAGTTTTAGATACACAGTTACTAAATCCCTAGTTCTTCACAAGGCATGACTCAGAATCACCAAATATATCTATCTCACAGAGTTCTTTCATTCTTTTTGTCAAGGTATGGTCTCACTCTAGCCCAGGCTGACCTGGAATTCACTATGTAATCTCAGGGCAGCCTCATACTCTTGGCAACCCTCCTACCTCTGTGTTGATCCTGCTAGGATTAAAGGTGTGTACCACCACACCCAGCTCACAGAGTTCTTTAAATAGTTTATACCCTGCATTATCAGTGCTCTCCTTATTACCAGTAAAAGTGCTATTCCTATTATCAGTAAAGCCTTTTTTTAGCACTGAAGTTGGAATGCCAATGACAAATAGCACCAAACTTACTAAAGAAATCCATTCTTACAATTCAGTTTCTCTAGAACTCTTGGTACCACAATCTTTATTAGTCACATTTCTCTAGAGGAACATAACTGATAAGATGAATTGTACTAAAAAGGGGATTTATTGGATTGTTTTACGGCAGTCCAACAATCGAATTCTCTAGGCCTGAGAGTCAAGGAACCTAGTAGCTCCTCAGTCCATGAGGTTGGATGTCTCAGCAGTCCCTCAGCACTAAAGGCCTGAAGGCTTCCTGGAGATCTGCTGGTCTCCAGCCCACACTGATCTCTAGTCCATTCAGGAAGGCTGAGGAAACTTGGTTCCAATGCCAAAGGATAGCCGAATAGGATAGGTGCACTTGCACTTGAAGGCAAACAACGCCAGCAGCCAGGCAGGAGAATATGACTCTTTTCTCCCAGAACTTCCATACATAAAGGACCCCCCCCTCTGGGAGGGCTTCCCACTCTGAAGAAAGGCTTCCTTCTTCAGTAAATCCTTCCTTGAAGCAAAATCAGAGACCCAACTGATCCAGTTGACAACAGAACTTAACCATCACAGATACTTTACTGTAGCTTTAATTTTTACTTTTCCATTCATAGTTGTAGAATTTTAAAATTATTGGGCTAGAGAGATGGCTCAGCGGTTGGGGCACTTGCCTCCAGTGCCTAAGGCCCCGGGTTCAGTTCCCCAGGTCCCACATAGGCCGGACCCACAGGGTGGTGGCCCTGGAGCATTCTCTCTCTCTCTCTCTCTCTCTCTCTCTTTCTCTCTCTCTCTCTCCTCTCTCTCTCTCCTTGAAAATGAATAAATAAAATATTTAAATATATATATTTTGACATTATATATATGATATATTTTATATATATGTATATATATATATACATATATATATATATATCATATATATATCTGCAAATGCACATGCCTGTGTAACACCTTTAAATAATCCAAAAAAACCCTCCTTTTGAAATTAAAAGTACAGGCGTATTGCCAGCCTTCACACCTGACTTGCCCCAGTTTCTCTTGTAGTCGTATGCAAAACTTCAAAGGTATAATAAAAATAGGGAGGCCTATTTAATCAGCAGTATACTGAGAGTGTCAGAGAGACCGGTTCAGAAATAAAAGCTAGATAAGCTGTTGCCTAAGTAAGGTCATCTTTAAAACTGCTACAGCAAACACCATAAACAGTTGCAGGGTAACAAACTCCAGAATTTAGGTTTAGAATTTCTTCTTTCCTATTGAGAAGTCAAATAAAAAGTTAGGGG
>PVHP010055688.1:0-10064 GCA_004024765.1 Zapus hudsonius
CAGAGGCATGGCCAGGAGAACCTGGCTGAATACTAGGCTATCCATGGTCCGCTGTCACAAGGACTGATCCAGAAGACCCATGGAGAAGGTTATCCAGTGGAGGGGGGAGGGGAGGGCAGTGGGGAATTGGCGATAACAACTCATTGTTTGCCCACTAAATGTTGTAACTCATTATGGACAATAAATTTAAAAAAAAAGAAAATTAATGACAATAAATGCTGGCGAGGATTCAAAAAAATAGGAAGCCTTCTACACTCCTGGTGGGAAAGTAAACTGGTACAGTCATTTTGGAAAGCAGTTGTGGAGGTTCCTGAGACAGCTGAAAATAGATTTACCATATGACCCAACTATACCACTCCTTGGCATATGTCCTAATGGCTCTAGTAACTACCTTAGAGATACTTGCTTATCCATGTTTATTGTGGCTCTATTTACAAAAGCTAATGGAACAGTCTAGATGTCCCTCAACTATGAATGGATAATGAAGATGTGGTTCATTTATGTAATGGAGTACTATTCAGTGATAAAAAAATGAAATTTGCAGGGAAATGGATGGATCTGGAAAGGATCATACTAACTGAGGTAACTTACACCCAAAAATCCACACACTACATGTTCTTTCCTGTATATGGATCGTACCTACAAATGTTTAGAATTGTGAGTTGGAGTGGAAGTTAATAGTAGAGGCTAGAAATCTAGACAGGAACTATAAGGGAGAAAGGAGATAAGAGATTTAAGGAAAGGGCATTGTATTTATGTAAGTAAATGGACACATTACTAGGGGTGCAATGGCTTAAGGGGGGCAGGGAAAGGGATTGAGTAAAGGAGGGGTGGGAGGAGGGTTAGTCAAAATTTTACAGGTTTAGAATAAACCATATGGAAACCTACTTCTTTGGATATTGGCACATCCAGTAGCCATATATTGTTACTAGAAATATTTCAGGCCAGAGTTAGGATACCTTCCAGTGAATTGTTGGCCAGTGAGGTTCACAAAGCCCCCAAAACATTACAGGTCATTGCCAAAACTTTTGGTTGCCCACCAGAATGAGATGGTAAGACCCTATTGCTGAAGACCACATGCACTTGGGCTGCAGGTCACTGAGAAATCAACCTGGAGCTGAGCTGAAAATTTCCTCCCTAATAACCAGCTGACAGTAAGCTGGTGAAAACTATGGCTACATGCAGCCCTATGGGAGAGAGAAGGCATCAACAGTGGTGAACAGCAGTGGACCTGGCAAGCCTTAAGAGTGGGCTGTCAGGCCAAATGTGCCAAATGGGGCGATAGTGGCATGTTTATGGTTTGGAAAACCAATTGCTCTCTAACTGGACTGGAGGCCTGCTTCCAGGGAGAGAATACATGCCTTGTACTGAAGCTCAAGTCAAAAGCCTAAATTGGGGAGGCCATGAGCCCTAGGGGAGTAATATCTGGTGTTGTCTGGCTAAATACATATATTATGCCCAACAAACTGCCTTATAAGCACTTTTTAAAAATGATCATACCCGTTCTCCTCAACCTGGCTGGGACCACCTGGGAAGGGGAGACCAAAAAAAAAAAAAAAAAAAAAAAAAAAAAGATCGTACCATACAATAATGCTACTCTCACTTTGGCCTAGAGAAGCTTCTCTTTTTCAGATGGCAGTGGCCACTGGGATAGCTCAAAAATACCATAGTGTTGAGAAGAAATGACAGTGGAGTGTTCAGCACTAGGACACCTCTATCACACCTCCTGAGGCTCAGGGTCTATTGCAGAAGAGGTGGTGGAAAGATTGTAAGAGCCAAAGGAAGGGTAGGACACAAACTTCCAGACACAAAATGCCCTTGATATTCATGACTTCACAGTGCCTTATTATACCTACGTATAACAAGAGGAAAAGATGATACACCAAAACAAAACAGAGGATAATTGAGAGGGGGAAGAGATATGAGGGAGGGTGGGGAAGGAATCATAATTGTTTATTGTCTAATTGTGGAAGCTATCAATCAAAAGTTTAAAAATATATTTTATTGGGCTGGGGAGATGGCTCAATGATTAAGGTACTTGCTTACAAAGCCTAATGACCTGGGTTCAATTCCCCAGTACTCACATAAATCTTGAAGCATAGGGTGGTGCATGCATCTGGAGTTTGTTTGCAGAGGCTAAAAACCCTGATGTAACCATTCTCTCTCTCTCTTTCTCTCTCTTTCTCTTTCTCTCTGTTTTCTCTTTCCCTGTCTCTTCTCTCTATCTCTTTCTACATTCAAATAAATAACTAAAATAATTTTTTAAATATGGGTACTCCAGGGCCTCAAGCCACTGGTTCTATGTGGGAACTGGGGAATCTAACCCAGGTCGTGAGACTTTGAAGGCAAGTGCCTTCACCACTGAGCAATCTCTCCAACCCAGGAAGGGTTTTTTTTTTATAGAGTATATATAATAAGTTACAAAGTCAGCTTGCTTGGATTCAAGTCCTAGTTCTACCATTAACTGGGAGTATGACTGAGCAAGCCTCTTAAGCTCTCTGATCTCCAGTTTTATAATTTACAAGTGTGGCTGAAATTATCTACCCTTCATATAATGCATTGAAATCACATAACACATGTGCTGTAGTTTATCCTTCAAGGTTCTATGTGATTAAAGGCCTGGTTTCCAGAGTGGTGGTACTCGAAGTTAGTAGAACTTTTAGGAGGTGGGGCCCAAAAGGAGGTTCTTAGGTCAATGGAGGGGCGTGACCGCAGAAAGAATAAAGGTAGTTCTCTCATGACCTTTTGGTAGTTCTCTATAGATAGTTGCTATCAAAGCTGAACTTGGCCTCACCCAATTCTCTCTACTTTCTGGGATATGCTGCTTCCTTCACATGTGTTCCACTATCTGCTATTTGTCTTGGGACTCTAGCCAGAGTCTGTGCCTTGACAATGAGATGTTCAGCCTCCAAAAATTGTGTTAGGATTATTAATTTCTACCATCAACAGGATTAGCTGAGTGGAAGAATGGAATTCATCATAATAGGCAACTCCATGGTTGTAAAGTAGATGCATAGAGGATAAAATATACACCTACCACACCACCCACCATATACCTTAACAACCTTCTCATCTGACATATCTTTGCAGGCAAGGGCTTAATACCATCTGGCTTTCCCTAAAAGGGAAATTCTTTATAAATACAAAAATCTCACATGAAAATCACTGGAACTATTTACTATGTGCCCAAATGCAAGCTAATGGTCAATGAAAGGCTAGTGAAGTAATCACAGGTGTTAGTGAAAGAATAATACATATAACTAACCTGGATTTTCCATTGACATGAAGACAGTTTCTCCTGAGAATGGGAACAGGGTAAGTGTGTCTTCATAGACCATTTTGTGTTTGAAGGTATATCCAGAGAAGAAGACAGATAGGAAGTCCGTCTGTGCTCCAACACTTAGAATGTACCAGTATGCCACCTCATGTAAACAAATTGACAACTGCAAGCTATCAAAAACATAGCCATTGATGCCTGCAAAAGCAATGGGGAACAAGAGGCTTACAATATCCTGAATTTATTATTTTGGATTATAATTGTCATAAGATAGTTAGAAATTATTGTATGTTATGCCCATGACCTTATCATGGACAAAGTTAGCATTATAGCTCCCCAAAAAGTAGAATTCTCATATTTTACCAACTGAACCCCAATACCAAAGTAAGAAGAGAGTTATAAACCATCATATTAAGATAAATCTGGATGCTATATGGGGGGGGTGATTTGATGAAAAGCAAGGCATTTGTATGGTCTCAAAGTTTTCCCCTACAAACTGTTGCAAGGGAAAAGAATTAGTTATATAGAGAAACCCAAAAGAAATTTGTCCAGGTTATCAATGCTATCATCCATTAATGCTACAGATTCAACAAAACAAAAAAGACTAGAAACTTGTCCTAGAGCCCTATATCATAAAAAACAAAAAGCAGTCAATGACAGCAGCAGTGTATATAAAATTAAGGATACCAGATGCCAATTACAGAAATGTATCATGCCAATGTGAACTGCTCAGAATTTCATGACATTGGATGTGAACTATATAAGGTACTAAAAGAAAAAGGTCCATGATATCTTCAATTTATTCTCAAGTGGAACATTATATATATATATGGAAGATGATAAAGCAAACAGGAAAATGCTAAATACTGGTGATTTTTGTATAAAGGGTATGTACAAGTTCTCTGTGCTATTCTTGCAACATTGTAAGTTTTCAATTACTTCAAACTATAGCACTAACAAAGGCAACATCAGCTTTATTCTATGAAGGAAACTTTTTCTGACACTTTCATCCATGTATCCCCCTTGTGATAGTTGTCAACTTGATCAGATTAGAAATCAAGAGACACACTTCTTGGGCAAATTTGTGAAATTATTTCCAGAAAGGATTAACTAAGGGAGGAAGTCCATTCTCCAGAGTAGGCAGTTCTGTTTTGAATATCCTTTGTAAACATTAGAACCAAGTTTCATCAGTCTTCCAATATAGTCTGAAGATTATTTGCTCTCCAAGAATCCTCCATGTCTTCAGTCCCAGATTGGGCCTGCTGAGGCATCCAAACCTGTTGACTGATCAGCTACTAGGTTCCTCAACACTCAAACCTATAAACAGTTATTGTACTGTCTAGCTCATATCCTGTAAACTAATCCAGTAAATCCTTTTTATAATACAAGTTCATTCTATTTGTTCTTCCTATTGTCCATTCTATTGGTTATTCTAGAGAACTGTGGCTAATAACACCCTCCATTCATTCAATACACATTTGCCCATTTTGAAACAACTGTGCATGGTAGTGGCCCATAAATCCACTAAGCTCAGACACTAACATAGGACAACTAATTAAGAATTAAAGTTTCCTTGCAGCTGAGCTGGAAGCCTTCTCCCTGTTGACCAGCTGACAAAAAGCTGGAAAAAGCTATGGCTGCATGCATTTTTTAAATGAGCATGCCCATACAATAATGCTACACTCACTCTTATCTAGAGAAGCTTCTCTTTTTCAGGTGGTGGTGACCAGTGGGATAACTCAAAAGACACCATAGTGTTGAGAAGAAGTGACAGGGGAGTGTTCAGCACTGGGACATCTCTATCACATTTCCCAAGGTGTAGGGTTTATTATAGAAGAGGTGGCAGAAAGATTGTAAGAGCCAAAGGAAGGGTAGGACTGCTTACAATACAAACTTCCAGAAACAAAATGACTTTGATATTCATGACTTCACAGTGCCTGACACTACCTACACATAATGGGAGGAAAAGATGATGACATTAAAAAAAAAACAGAAACTAATAGAGAAGGGGAAGAGATATGAGGGAGGGTGAGGAGGGAATCATAATTGCTTATTGTCTATAATTATGGAAGCTATCAATCAAAAGTTTAATTTTTTAAAGTATTAAAGGTTCTTGGGACTGGAAAGATAGCTCAGCAGTTGAAGTACTTGCCTGCAAAATCTAACAACTTGGGTTTGATTTCCCAGTACCCATGTAAAGGCAGATGAACAAAGAGGCATACGCATCTGGAGTTTGTTTGCAGTGGCTGGAGGCCCTGGCATGCCCATTCTATCTGTATCTCTTCTCGCTCTCTGCTTGCAAATAAATAAATATTTTTAAAAGTTTCACATTGTTAAGCTATTTTTGCTCTCTTTTTAAATGAATTTTGTCCCCCCTCCCTCTGTGGCTTTAGATTTGACATTATTTTTGACATTTATACAGTAATTGACATATGCCAGGCAATGATGGATTATAATCCACACCCAAATCCAACCATCATAAATAAAGCTTTACAGAGTCAAATGGTAAGCAATTCCCATCACTTGTTATCACCCAACAGGAGGCCCAAGGCCCATTTCGCTAAATAGATTCCAGAGAGTAGAAATGAATTTATTTCAACTAATTTTAAAATGCAACTTTTATTTCTGCACATGTTGAATACTTTTCACATTTTAGAATGTGGTCTTTAATGAAGGTAAAATCACAAATTCGCAAAAAAAAAGTTTTTTGATTTTTTTCCAAATAGGGTCTCACTCTAGCTCAGGCTGACCTGGAACTCACTCTGTAGTTCCAGGCTGATCTTGAAGTCACCACAAACCTCTGCCTCCCCAGTGCTGGGATTAAAGGCATGGGCCACCATACCCAGATAAATTCACAAAAACGAAAATTTGGCAGTAAATTCTTTCCCTCTATTAAATTTCAAGGGGCTGGAGAGATGGCTCAGCGATTAAGGCACTTGCCTCCAGTGCCTAACGCCCCCGGTTCAATTCCCCAGTACCCACATAAGCCAGACCCACAAAGTGGTGGCCCTGGTGTGTTTCTCTCTCTCTCTCTCTCTCTCTCTCTCTCTCTCTCTCTCTCTCTCTCTCTCTCTCTCTCTCTCTCTCTCTCCCTCTGCTTGAAAAATGAATAAAATATTTGCCTCCTCTATTAAATCTCTGAAGTTATTCAATAGTAAAATTACTTGGAAGCAAAAGGCAAAATAATTTTCTTTGTTAATGAAAATGTTATCTTTATTGAGAATAAGTGTATATTAGATTTGGTTATCAAGTTCATAATCCATTCTTAGTGTTCATCCAATTTCCTTATAAAATAAAGCATTGAAATGTTTTCTTCACCTTAGGGACAACTAGATTTTATATTCCAAAAAACAGAAAGCAGAGAATAAGGTGTACACACTGAGCTGTTTTCTCGGAGTCATCAGAAAACCAGGCTTATGAAATTATAAATATTTAGGTATAAACAATCAATATAAGTTTAAAGAAAGATCATGCAGTTGATGTAATCATTAATAGTTTATAAGAACAAAGATGCTTTCCTGCAGGACTTAGAACAGAGCTGGAGCCACAAAGCCATTGACAACATGTACCAAGTTGTGGGGACTGAAGGCAGTGAGGACTTCCATGAAATGAATAGCCCAGTTCCATCTAATTTCAGCAGTGGGTTATGTTCTATCTCTCTCTCCCTCCCTCTCTCTCTCTCTCTTTATATATATATATATATATATATATATATATATATATATATATATATATACATACATACATACATATATATACATATAAATATGTATATATATGTGTGTGTATGTAT
The DNA here is from genome assembly GCA_004024765.1 of Zapus hudsonius. Taxonomy (NCBI): domain Eukaryota; kingdom Metazoa; phylum Chordata; class Mammalia; order Rodentia; family Dipodidae; genus Zapus; species Zapus hudsonius. Next base: position 7,071 of record PVHP010055688.1, read on the forward strand.
TCCTATCTATTATCTATCTATCTATCTAACTATCTATCTATTTATCTATCTATCATCTGTCATTTATTTATTTATTTGAGAGAAAGAGTATGTGTTTGGGCACAGCAGGTCATTTTGCCCCTGCAAATGAACTATAGACACATGCGCACATTGAGACACTGGAAGAACTCCATGGTTCCCCTGACAGACTGGAGAAGGGCCCTTAGTAGGCAGCTATATTTTGGAGTACTCCAAGATGGAGGCCTAACATGGGGAGGATGGCTCACTCATTTGTTCCTCTTCCTGGTATAAAAGAATTCTCAGCCAGGCGTGGTGGTGCACGCCTTTAATCCCAGCACTCAGGAGGCAGAGGTAGGAGGATCACCATGAGTTCAAGGCCACCCTGAGACTACATAGTGAATTCCAGGTCAGCCTGGGCTAGAGCGAGACCCGACCTCGAAAAACAACAACAACAACAAAAAAAGAATTCTCCCACCATCACCCCCAAGGCTTTCTGGGACCTGCCCAGTGCTGGATGCATGACAGACTAAAATTGTCTTTGTTTACCCTGACCAGTCATGGACTCTGTATGGCCCAGTTTCCCTCGCCCCACAAAAGCCCAGATCCCAGCAGGATCTCCAGCTCTGGAATCCCCTCCTCCCTGAGACTTGTGTTCTGTCTGCTTCCTTCACATTAAAATAAACTTTGCTCTTTTAACCTCTTAAAAAAATTATACTCTTCCTATAAATACTTTTTTAAATGAAAAAATACTGAGGTTTGAGAGATGGCTCCATAATTAAGCCACTTTCCTGCAAAGCCTAAGGACCCAGGTTCAATTCCCCAATACCCACATAAAGCCAGACACACAAAGTGGCACATGCATCTGAAGTTTGCAGTGGCTGGAGGCCCTGGCACATCCATTCTCTCTATCTCTCTTCCTATCTCTCTCAGCTTGCAAATAAATAAAAATATTTAAAAAATAATGGACCAGAATAGCCACATTTACGGCTGGAGAAATGGTTCAGCAGTTAAGGTGCATGCTTGCAAAGCCTAATGGCCTGGATTCAATTCCCCAGTACTCCAGTAATGCTGGATGAACAAAGTGGCGTATGCATTTGGGGTTCATCTGCAGTGACTTAAAGGCCCTGGAATGTTTCTCTCTCTCTCTCTCTCTCTCTCTCTCTCTCTCTCTCTCTCTCTCTCTCTCTCTCTCTCTCTCTCCCTCTCTCTCTCTTCCTCCCGCCCTCTCTCTCTTTCTCTGTAAATAATTAAAAATATTTTAATAAAAGAATAGCCATATATTGAATACTTTATGTTATCAGCTAGTATTTTAGATAGTTTGAAGTTGGTCCTAAGCCTAAAAGTGGGCTTAATTGCCCAGTCGATTTTTACTCAAATTTCCTTGATAAACAGAAATCTTTTAAAACAGTAATTCCCTTAAAAAAAGCTCTTTTGTTCACATGGTCACACAGTGGTGCCTACATGTTCCAGAGTCTAATAAGGCCACAGTAGTCTTGATAACCAGAGTTACTTTTTCCTGTCTTTAGAAACCTACACGGGAATGATCTGAAGCTACTGTGTGTGAGTGTGTGTGTGTGTGTGTGTGTGTGTGTGTGTGTGTGTGTGTGTGTGTGAATGAACACTCCCTCTCTTGCTTTATACCCAATTGCACATCTAATTGTATTGTATTGTGTTTGTGTATATTTTGCTTTGATTTATAGTAACTTCTCATGGAATTTATTCATATTGAATACAACCTACAAATAAAACAAATGGCTAAAAAATGGGCAAAAGAATAATAGGAAATATGGCTATCCATACCACATTACATTACCTATCAATGGTACATTCCATATGCACTAATTGCATGTTCCTAGGGAGGCACCACATTAGTCTCCTAAGATGTCAGACTGGGAAGTCAAACCTCAGAAACATATTTCCTCACACTTCTTGAGCCTGGAATCCCATTATCAAGGTGTTGGCAGCATTGGCTTGCAGGTGATACTGTCTTCACTAGATCTTCTCTGTGTGCATGAACATCCCTGGTTTCCCTATGTGTCCAAATATCATATTACAAAAACAGCAGTCAAATTACATTATTCCATCACAATAATCTCATTTTAAGTTAATAACTGAGTTAAGACTACTATCTCCAAGTAGTCACACTCTGAGGCACCAATGTTAGAACCTTGGAGGGAGGGACATACTGATATATATGCTGAAATACTGATTTACTGAGTCAATACATGCCTGTGTTCAGCCTTATTGTCAAGTACTTTTCCAATGTAGTTACATAAATTTCAATCCTGACAAGCAATGCATGAGAGTTCTTGTCCTGCCACATCTTTACATTTTTGTCAACATTTGGTATGGTCAGTCTTTTTTGTGGTGTTAATGAATGAACCCCTCATCCAGAGGCATGGCACCCCTCAGTGACAACACACTTGGTCCAGGAGAACTGGGCTGAATACTAGGCTATCCATGGTCCCCTGCCACAAAGACTGATCCAGACGGCCCACGGAGAGAGATATCCAGCTGATTGGGGTTGGGGAGGGGGGCCAATGAGGAATTGGGGATAACAATTTATTGTTGGCCCACTAAACAATGTAACTCTTTATGGACAATAAAAAAAAAAGAGTTCCTACTGGGAGAGAACAGTAAACCAAGAAAGGAGCAATTGTGCAATGAAGGAGCCTGGGCCTGGGGGAGACTATCAACAGCCATTAAATTCGGCCAAATATTCCACTCAGTGAGGGGGAACCTTTGATTGGAAATGGGGATTTAGGACAATATGCGCCAGATCCCATACTCTTGGGCTCCCAAGAAAAGATGCACTATGCGAACGTCTGACAGGGAGGCTGCTAAAAATAGAAACTAGGTAATCCAGAATGGTGTATATTTGTTAACCTATACTGTTCTCACTCTCCGATGGATATTGTGTTTGTATTTTTGTATTGTGAGCTGTGGCCCATATAACCCTACCGCCCGACAGCAGGCAAAAAGATGAGATCATGG
>PVHP010055689.1:0-10063 GCA_004024765.1 Zapus hudsonius
AAAGTGATCTTGAGCAAGATAGCTTCCTTATTCTTAGCTTCCGTTCCTTGTGTGAAGCCCCAAGCTCCACCCGTAGTTGTGAAGCACCAATCTACTCATGGGGTTGTGAGGATTAAATGAATGGTTGTACTTGGTGTGTTCAGAACACTTCCTCACATATAGTTAATGTTGATCAAAATTTCTACTTGTTGGGACTGGGGAAACCATTAAAGGTGCTTGCTTGCAAAGTCTGTTGGACTGGGGTTCAATTCCCCAGTATCCACATAAAGTCAGACGCATAAAGTGATTCATGTATCTGGAGTTTGTTTGTAGTAGCAGGAGGCCCTGATACACCTATATTCTCTCTGCCTCTGTCTCCCTTTCTCTAAAATAAATGAGTAGTTTTTTAGTTTGTATTTGTTATTGTTACCACATATTATGCACTCACACCACCAACTACTTAAAATTCAGATTTAAAAAAAATAAGGCTATGTCTGCTTTAAGGGACAGGAAAAAGCCTCATCTCCTCAACTGTAAAGGCCATCTAAGGCCATACATTGATAACTGTGAAAGAGCTGAACCTGGGTGTGAGTGTGGGTGCTCACAAAGGAAAAGGCAGCTGGGAAAGGCATCATGTTGATGTTAATTTGTTGGAATATATTGAGCAGCTTGTCTGTCAGTTGTTTGGCCTCTAGTATGGAAAGTTATTATGATGATCCAGTTGAGTAGCCATGCAAGAAGTGTAATTATAATGAAGCAGACATTAGTTCTGTGCCATGGTACTTAGCCCTAGGGTTCCATGTCACAAATAAACCTAAGCAGCGCTCAAGCAGGGATAACTGACAAATGCTCAAACAAGTGCTCCTCTGTGTGACAGGAAGCATAACATCCTTCTCTACTAGCACTAGCGAATTACTGAGATCAAAACTCACCAGGTCACAAAACTAAGGAAGGAAAACATCAACTCGAGGATGTGATGTTTTGTACCAAAGACCAGAAATGATCAAGAAAACAAAATACAGGCATCCTCTCAAAACCTGCTCTCTTCATCTGTGAAAGGTTTATCTGTAGCAGCATGATGTTTTCTATCTAGTGTGCATGAAAAATTATGAAAGAAGCTCTGATCCTAGTAACTTACTTTGGCCAGGCATGGTGGCGCACCCCTTTAATTCCAGCACTTGGGAGGTTGAGGTAGGAGGATAGTGGTGAGTTCGAGGCCAGCCTGTGGCTACAGAGAGAGTTCCAGATTAGCCTAGGCTAAAGTGAGACCCTGCTTTGAAAAACAAAAAGTCAGATCTGATAATTTAGTTTGAAAATTAATTTTAAGAGGGTAGCATACCTAGAAAATTAATATGTACTAGATGCATTCTGGAAAAATTAAAATTTGGGAACCATTAGGTCAAAAAAGCGTTTTTAATTTCTAGGTTTGTAGGAAACAATGCATTTTTTTTGGCAATGGACAGTCAGTGATTCTCATAGATTCAAGAATATTTCAGTTCTATTTTTTCACTGAAACCAGTATGTGTCATATGATAGTAATTACAGATGAATGATTCTCTTGTTATAGCCCACTTTGTTTCTTTATAGCACAACTACTCATAAAGGAATCATACCAATATCAATTTTAGTTTTCTTATTCTGATATCTGAGAGGGAAGGGAGATGTGCATCTTAAGTATCTGATGTTTAAGTTTATGAATAATAAAAAATAAAATGAGAGTTTAGACAGAAGTATCCTGTAGAGGTAAATAATGTTGTACCAAGAAACCATAGGTTTTTATTAGAAGAATTTTCATGCCAGAAACAAGTTGTTAGCCAGACAGGCCCCTGATGTCAGTGAGACCCTGCCTTGAAAATAGAATTTAAAAATATTAAATTTTGCTTTCAAAAAGCTGCAGTCACATCTGGGGGCAACAACCCAGTAACAATTGCTGTGTGTTCCCTTTCTGTTACAACCAATAAAGGATGTTTGCACCTTGAAAATAATATTAAATCTTGGCTGAATATTTGATCCTGCAGGACACAGAGCATATGAGTGTTTATAGAGTTTATCAACATTTTGGTTTTATAATCATCAATATGGAGAGCCTCACTTCACACAGATATGTAGTACAAATGGAAGAAGAATTTTTTTAGGCCCTTGTAGAAACTGTTGGAAGTTCTGTCCTAATCACAAACCAAAATGTATTCAACAATTTTTCATGAAACTCGTCAACAATTCAAACAGCAACTTTTTTTCAAACAGCAATTTTTAAAACCTAACATTTTAACACAATACCATCCAAAGATATATTTAAAACTTAAATGCTGAGAAATGATAGTAATATTAGAAGTATTTATTTAATATAATTAAACCATTATGTTTTTGTAAGACAAAAAATTGTATGCATAGTAAAAACACTTCAATTCATACAACATAAGCCTGGTATGGTGGTGCATTCCTGTAAACCCAGCAATTGGGAGGCTGAGATAAGAGGATAGCTCTAAATTCAAGGCCAACTTAGAGCTACAGAGTGAGTTCCAAGTCAGCCTGGGGTAGTATGAACCCTGCTTCAAAGAAGACAAAATACATATGACTTGACATAGTCTCAGATCAGAAAGTATGTATTTCTGGCAGCATTAGTTGGTGAATCATTTACTTCCTTGTTGCTGGAACAAAATATCGCATAAGAAGCAGCTTAAGGAAGGAAAGGGTTTATTTTGGTTTACATTTTCAAGGTGTAGAATCCATCATGGTGAGGAAAGCATGGCAGGAGCAGGAAGCTGGTATAACATCTTCACATCAACAGGGAAAATATAGAGAGAGCCAGAACAGAAAGCAGAGCTGGACTATAAAATCTCAATGCCTACCCTCACTGACCAACTTCCTCCAGCATGGTGCCACATCCTAAAGCTTCCATAACCTTCTCACATAATACTACCACTGAGGATTAAGTATTCACACACATGAATATATGGGAGACTTTTAAATTCTAACCACAACATTAAGCCCCTGCCCCCATGACTCATGGTCATCTCAAGATGCAAAAAGGATTCAGTCCAACTTTAAATTCCTCATAGTCCTTCCTAGTTGCAACACTGTTCAAAAATACCAAATCTCATCTAAGCTTAAGGTTATCTTTATAAAAATATTTATAGTGAATGGGCATGCCAGGGCCTCACACTTCTGTGTATGAACTCCAGGCACATGCACCACCTTGTGCATCTGGCTTTGTATGAGTATTGGGGAACTGAACCTGGGCTGTCAAGCTTTGCAAACAAGTATCTTTTACTGCTGAGCCATCTTCAACTCAAAGGCTATCTCTTAAGAGTAAGCCCTGTAAAATCAAAGTGTAAGCTACATAATTCCAACATTTAATGGTATGGAATTGTGGATTCCCATGCCAAAAAAAAGGAGGAAGAGGGACATAGCAAGTTAAGATTGGACCAAAACAAGACTGAAAACAAGCAGGAAAACATCAAATCCTACAGCTTTGTGTCTGGTATCTGAAACTTATAATGAAATCCTATGGGCTTCAAAAGGCTTGAATAGCTCTTTCCCTCCAGCTCCAGCTGTGATCCCTGTAGCCTCTCTCATGGGCAGGTTCTACCAGAGCCCATAACTTTTCTGGGCAGATGTTCCATGGTCTTGGCATCTCCAACATCTTGAGGTCTCCACTGCGAGTTGGAGTTCATCTTCACAGTTTCACACAGTAGCTTCACAGGTCTTTGCAGAGCCTTTGACCCTGCTTCAAATTCCTTAGCCTCAGTGGCTCTCTGGGACTGCAGTGAAATACTCCATGACTTGTCCAGTCTTGTATCTTTTGTTTTTCTAAAATTAGTACCACATTGGCAGTACTGCACGTTCTGCTGCCAGGTCAGGATGAAATATGGTGCCCATAGAACACAGCCATAGCACCTGTGTACCCTTATGTTGGGAAGCAGAGAAGTGCTTTCAAAAGAACTCAGATTCTTCCTCTCCTGAGCTGTAAAAAGGTTGGGTCTTACCCTCAGGGTATCCTTCCTATTGTCCCAGCGGCTTCATTTTAATGGTGGTAATCTTTTTAACAATTACAACTAAAAGCTGCTGCAGTTTCTGTGCCTGAGACTTTAAATTTGCTCATTACATTTTATATTACTTTATAGTTTTCATGGCTTTCTACCCTGTATTTTGTTGTCTTTTACAATAGATCTGAATCATGGCATATAAAAGATACTATGCCACCAATTCAATGTTATTCTGCCTTGACATTTCCTCTGTCTAACACATCAGTCCATTACCTTTAAACTTAAATTCATTAAAGTTTTCAGGACACAGCGTAATGCAGCCAATTTCTTTGTCAGTATTTCATAAGAACCGCCTCTAGCCTGTTTACTGATAGAGTATGTATTTCCCTCTGAAACATCATGAAGTGAATCTTCACAGTACATGTTTTTTTCATTCTTCTGGTCTTCTGAACTCCTATCAGAATGATCCATTAAGTTCTGCTTACAGCATTATAAGGCTCCACTAGTTCAAAATTCTCCTTTAAAAATTTTTTATTTGCAAGCAGAGAGAGAGATAGAGAAAGAGAGAATATGAATATGGGTACTCTAGAGCCTCTTAATGCTGCAAATGAACTCCAGATGAATGAGCCACTTTGCGCATTTGGCTTTACATGGGTAATGGGAAATCAAACTCAAGCTAAAAGACTTTGCAAGCAAGCACCTTTAACTGCTAAGCTATCTTCCAACCCAAATAATGTTTTAAAATTAAATTTTTTTTTTGAGGTAGGCTTTCACTGTACTGCAAGTTGACCTGGAACTCCCTCTATAACCCAGGCTTTCCTTGAACTCATGGTGCTCCTCCTACCTCAGCCTCTCAAATCCTGGGATTAAATGCATGAGCCGCCATATCCAGCTTCAAATTTGTAAATCCTTCCACATTTTTCTTGCCAACCAATTCCAAGAGACTAAGAACCGCAATTTCAGGTTCACCACAACAACAGCCCCACTTCTCAGTGCCCATTTTATGTATCAGTTATTTTCTTATTGCTGGGACAAGATGCCTAACTAGAAGTATATATGGAAGAAAAGGGTTTATTTGCTTTACAGTTCCAGCAGGAAGACTCCATCATGGAAGGGAAGGGCATGAAGCCAGTTCACACTGTCACATCAACAGGCAAGAAGTAGTGACAGAAGAGCAAGTCAGGCTGAACTGTAACACCTCAAGGCCCACCTCAGTGACTTATTTCCTCCATTAAGGCTCCATTTCCTAAAGGTTCCACAACCTTCACAAACAGCACCACCAGCTGAGGATTAAGTATTCAAACACAAGACTATTGGGAACCTTTTACATTCACACCACCACAATGGTTACTGTACGGCTTGTCATGTGCTGGGCAAAGTGTGCATGTTGTGTTCAGAACCAAGGCTGCATTGAGATTGGATGATGTAACACAGGCCAGCGCTGCCAAAGTCAACTGATTCTTTAGTCACTGCTATTCTAAAACCTTCCAATGCTGTGATAGGTTGCATACAAAAATTGGCAGAACTATAGAAACCAATTGATAGTTATGGAATTCATAACCCACATCAACAATCAAAATAGAAGCCTTCTCCTGAGGTGTCTGGGCTTCTTCCATAGGGAAATCTGAAGTCAGTTGTGGTTGAACCAGAAACTGGTGGAGAAAAAACGATAGCTATGAAGTCCTAAGAGTGCTCACAAACCCAAGAGGCCCTATGAACTCTGAATGTTGGCGATATTTCTCCTCAGAAAAAACTAACCAAAGAAAAAGCCCCTTTGGGCAAATTTTAAAAAGGCATCCCTTTCAGGAGACAAGTGACAAAATAAATCTCAGTGTAGGTTGATAAAGCACCTTCGTAGACACTTGGGGAGAAGTGCAATGACCACGGGAAAGAAGAAAATGTGTGTGAGGGAAGATGCTGACACATTGTAGGATTAGACTGTAAGTGCACAGAACACCCTTGGACAAAACTACACTGAGCCCTTATTTCACAGAAAATCATAGATATTTGACTAAGAAGAACAGAGGGGAGAAGTGACTCCAGGGAAGAAATGTGGGGATAAATAGGTTTGTGAGATAGAATATTTTTATGATTTGATTTGTAATAACTTCCAATGAGTAACAGAAGAGGAAGAGAGGTATCTATAGAAATATTTAGGATTCTTTCTGGGCAAATGACTATGGAATTCTTCCAGAGATATCTCTTCAAATAGGAAAGATAAAAATTAATCTTTAAGGCTTTTGTGGTTTGGGGAAATGGAGAAATGGGAGCAAGGAGCTTGTTCATGAGGGAAAAGACAGGATCTGAAGTAGCCTGGCCATGTTCATGTGATAAATGCTTTAGAGCCTCTGGTACATATAACTGCCCACCAGAATGGTTTTATGCAATATGTGCTAGTGCCAGCAGTGGACAAAGAGAGTATTCTCTATCATCTCCCAACCCTGAATACCATCTTGATTTGCTCTGCTGCTGGGTTTTTTTTGTTTGTTTGTTTTGTTTTTTGGTTTTTTTTTTTGGTTTTTCGAGGTAGGGTCTCACTCTAGCCAAGGCTGACTTGAAATTCACTCTGTAGTGCTATTGTTTTTTGACACAACTTGATAGTTTAAAAATTTGCATGCAACTATCATTAATCTATGTCTTTATGCCTGTGTGTATAAAGACTTACGTTCAATTCCTCGGTGCCCACGTGGTGCTGGGTGCATAGGGTGGCACATGCATCTGGAGTCAGCTTGCAGCAGCTGGAGGCCCTGTCATACCCATTCTCTCTGTTTGTCTCTCTTCTATCTCTCTCTGCTTAGGAATAAAATCAAATAGAATATACATATACTTGTATGTGTGTATGCTTCTAACCACGTAAATTTATTTGACATTCACAATCCAAGATTTCATTGAAAGCTACTCACATAAGCACTCTGCTTACCATCTACTAAAATTCCAGACTCCCTGAAGAAAAGCAGATGTTTGCCAGAATTCACCATGCAGCACAATGTCTGTCAAACCATCCAGACATAATGAACCACCCTCAGTAACTAGAAAGCAATTTGAATGCCAAGTTCCCAGACAATACTCAAGAACCACATTTGTAAGGTAGTCTTTCTAGAGACAGCAGACTGAACCACAATGTTAACTCTTTTCTGCACAAGTATTGTTTTTCCAATGCCAGATTATACAATTATTCATTTATAGTTAGTTTGTTCATTTATAAAGCTTCTATTTTTCTACTTAAACTATCTGAAGTTTACTATCCCTATAGATGAAAGATAATTCAGCTGGGCATGTGGCACATGCCTTTAATCCCAACACTGAGGAGGCAGAGGTAGGAGGATCACCATGAGTTCCAGTGAGACCCTACCTTGAAAATAAAATTTAAAAATATTAAATCAGAGGCAGAGGTAGGAGGATCACTGTGAGTTCGAAGCCAGCCTAAAACAATTACACGTCAGCCTGGAAAAACCAAAAAAAAAAAAAAAAGACAAGAAAACCTCTTTTGTATTTTCCTAAAATTTTACATTTCATACAAAAGTGTTGTCTTAGAAAGCTACAGACTACGTAACTTACTTAAAACGAGCTTTATTCCTGATAATTCAGGAAGCGAGGAAGTGCAGGAGACCTGTGCTCGCACATGACCTTTGTGCTACATTGTCCCACAGCAGAAAACAAGAGGACAAAAGGACAGGAACAAGAGAAAGCTAAGAAGACTGGACTCCTCTGAGAAGAAGCCACTCTTGCAATAACTAACCTACCCACCTTCTAACCACCCTAGACTGACCAAAGCATCTCTTTAAGGCCAATACCATTACCGCTGTGAGTAAATGTCAAGATGAGCTTAAAAATAAGACAAAGAAAATAATTTATACTGGGGCAGTGTCTTCCTGAGAAACAGATAGGACAAACACAGCTGCACATATAAGGGTTAAGCATGTCAGGGGCGAAAGCCTTTGGGGGCCTTTGGAGGCACACCCTGGCTTAGTCTTGGACGGCACCTGACAGCCTGCCAAGAGGGGCTTGGCTTAATGAGTTTCAGGAGGTAGTCCTGATTAGGCGCGGGCAACAGGCAGTGATAGGTGGTGGCCCATACGGGGACACGAAAGACACAAAAATGTACGGGGAAACGAATACAGAGAATGAAAACCGGGAAAAGTACGGGGAGACGGAAACCGGGGAAACGGAAGGATCCATAAAAAAAGAACCTAGGTAAGAAAAGTTTTACGGTTCACAGTAAAAATGACGGTTGTGAAGCTTGCCGAGAGGGCAACGAGATGGTTATCATGGTAGAAGCGAGGAAATTAAAGTGCACTAAAATTGACGAAAATAGAGAATTAAAAATTCTCTGGAGGGCTGGGAAGATGGCTCAGCGGTTAAGGTACTTGCCTCCAGTGCCTAAGGCCCCTGGTTCAATTCCCCAGTACGCACATAGGCCAGACCCACAAGATGGTGGCCTTGGTGTTCTCTCGTTCTCTCTCTCTCTCTCTCTCTCTCTCTCTCTCTCTCTCTCTCTCTCTCTCTCTCTCTCTCTCTCTCCTGTATCTTTCTGCTTGAAAATGAATAAATAAAAAATATTTTTAAAAAAATTCTCTGGAAGTGGTTATGAGAAGGTCCACTGAAAGTGGCCAAGAGGAAGTGAGGCATGCCAAGAGAGCGACTGAGGTTTGCGGCGAAGCAATGAGAAAGTCACTAAGAGTGGCTGAGGTTCGTAGTAGAGAAAGTCACTAAGTGACTGAGGTTCACGGTAGAATGAGAAAGATGGGCCCGTATGGAGACGTTCCCGGGACTGCAGCCCGGGGAAGGGGGGAACGGACATGCTTTGCTCTAGTCCAAGTAAAAGTGGGAGCAATTTTGGTTTTAATGAGAATAATTCAAGAGTGGTGGTATGTAAAAGTAGACTTCTTTTCTGCATGGCATAGAAGGGAAGACCAGGGCCGGACCGCGCTCCATGCGCCCCAAGGCTATGAGACAGATGGGCAGGTTAAGCAAAGAGTTCCACAGATGCCAAGGCCGAGAATAGTACGAGATGGCAGAGAACTTTGGCGGGGAATTCTTAGCTTCTCTCCTTTCCATGAGATGCAATTTGGAGGTCAATGTTTGTTATGGAAAACTGCTCATGTTTTCCTAAAGACTATAGAGCAGCATGTTCCTAGGTTTCTGGAGGAGACGGAGGGAACAGCGGGTAGACAGTGGGTTTGCAGTGGCCTGAGCGAGTTGGAGCATGCATGGTGGTGATTGTCACGGCCACCCGGGCCCAGGCGTCACGCTTCCACCCTGAGGAGAAGCATGCCAAAGCAGTCTGGTCCCAAGGACTGCGTGACCAGCCAGATCCATGCGCCAGGCAGGCAAGCAAATTAAACAAAGAACTCCGGGAACGCCCTGGCCAGGCCAAGACGAACTGACTGGCCTAGAAACTTGGAATTCCTTAGTTTTTTTTCTTTTTTCTGAGATACAAATTCAGCCCCACGCAACAATAATTTATAAGGCTTTCTCTCTATCTATACAGATGTAAAAGCAAGCTAAGCCTCTGCTATTTCTCTAAATATATATGCAAAAGTGATATTTTTCAGTCAGTCTAAAACCGCAGGTTTCTGCCTTGTTAAAATTCCAAATGCAAGCACCCTGGGGCTGGAAAAAACAATGGTCACTCAGGGTTCGCCCCAGGGAATACAGCCTTTTGTTTATAGGAAAACCAGCAACTCAAAAAAATTAATTTTTGCCTTTATGATTTTGAGCTTTGCCTCTTTTTTTTGGTTATTGGTCTTTGTTGCCTATAGACTAAAGAATCTGATAAGGCCATGAGGCCTTTCCCCAAGAGATGTTTGAGAAGGAAAGGTCCTGCAGGATGAATTTGGTTGACTTGATGTCAGACTCTCAAGGCTTGGAGGTCTGAGAGACTTAATTAAAATTTATAAGACTTTTTCTCTGTCTATGGATTTGAAACAGGTTGAAAAGTCTCTGGTTTGGGTTAAAAAATGCTAAAAAATCTTTGGTTTGGGTTACATATACAAAAGTGACATCCTTCAGTCAGTCAAAAAGACAGGTTCTTTCACCTTGCCAAAATTCCAGGTGCAACCAACCCCCTTTGGCTGACAATGGAATAACTTAAGCAA
>PVHP010055690.1:0-10069 GCA_004024765.1 Zapus hudsonius
CCGTGGTGATTGGTCTCCTGTTTGTCTCATCACTTTCTCATAGCTTGGGCCCTGTGTGAAGGCTAGGTGTGGTTTGTCATTCTGTCATGATGTCAGCCATCATCCAATGTCTTATTGGTGGAATTGAGTGTCCCAGGCTCTCTCAATGCCTTCTGAAAAATACAAACAGAATCTCTGTTGGAGAGTGAGATCAGTATAGGTCAAATGAGACAACATTGCTATTTTGATGACTCATTTCTTAAAAAAATATTTATTTATTTCAGAGGGAGTGAGAGAGAAAGGAGAGAGAGAGAGGGAGGGAGAGAGAGAGAGAGAGAGAGAGAGAGAGAGAGAGAGAGAGAGAGAGAGAGAGAGAGAGAGAGAATCAACAATGAAACAATGACATGCCTGGGCTTTCAGCCACTGTAAATGAATTCCAGACACATGTGCCACCTTGTACATCTGGCTTTATATGGACACTGGGGAATTGAACTCAGGTCCTTCTGCTTTGCAGGAAAATGCCTTAACCTCTAAGTCATCTGTCCATTCCACCACTCATTTTTTTAATCAACATAATCTGGTAACTGATATCAAAATATTTCTACTAATGAGTTCATTGAGGTTCAACATAAGGGTTCTATATTTCAGGTGGTTTTAAAATAAATCTTGAGCATGTGTGTGCTTATGTTAATTTAATGTTCTTGTTGAAATAAAAATACCTATAAAATGCAAGATTTCACACATTTCATCTCAGACTTTAATATCTAACATTATAAGTGACAGCACTTATCATGAATATGAAACCTTCCTTAGAGTAACACACGTGAGAGAACTTCTGAAAATGGGAAAAATAACCCTGGGAATATGACCATAACTGAAGAAGTCATTTTAGTTAGGTGTTTATATTCTTTCCTAAAATTATTCCCATGAACAGATTAAAGTAATGACATTTTTGGTATTGTAAATCTAAAAATAAAAATTTTCCAATCATAAAAAGTTTATCTCAAATTTGAATTTAATAATGTTGGAATAATAATTCTTTGTATTATATGTATTTAAAGTTTTCCTGTCTAAAAGGATGTACTTTATTGACAAATTGATTTCAGTTTAATGTACTTTCCCCACTTTGATCTGTTTTTATGGGATCAACTTGATTATTGCCTATTCACTAGCAGTTTGATCAAACTAGTATTTATCTAGTATTTGAAAGACTTTGAAAATGTTCTCTATATAAAGTGGGCAGGAAAAGTCAAAACACTCAAATGATGGAAGTGCACTTTCTGCTAAGGCGAGTTATTCTTTTTCTCATGCGGAGGAATGACTGCATAATCAGTTGCTTCCAGGTTATGATGACATCTGGGTCACGGGAGCACAGTGATCAGTAAAGAAAAACATGGTTTGGTACTAGGAATTTGAGCACATGATAGAATGTAGTTCCTAGAGCAAGGTTAGAACACAGGAGTAGAGTTGCTCATTAAATAAGGCTTAGAGGAGCTAGGTAGATTGGCTGAAGGCACCAATGAATAAGATACACCATGATCATTTAGAAGCTGCTGGAAGACTCACTGATTTTAGAGAAATGCTCAATAGGCAGATGTGAGCAGCAAATATTATCCACATGCTTAATTTTAAGTTTTGTAGTCATTCAATGTATTCTAAGGTGTTGAGTGAAATTAATTTCAAAAGTTTTATTAAGTGTACCTATTTTATTTCAAAATAATAATTATTAATGAGGTATAATATACTTTTTTCCAAAGAAGTCTTTAAAAGTCATATATTTTTAATTATAACATAACTGCTTTAAAGATTGTCACATATCAAGTTCTCAATGTGGCTCATGGTCACCTTATATGGTAGTATAACATTTGAGGCCCTGAGATTATCTAAAAGTAGAACACACAGTATTGTGAATAATGGTCACTGTGGCTACATCTTTGTAGCTAAATCACCAGCCATTCTAGAAAAAATAGACATTGATTCTGGGTTGTATAGTAAAGGGCTCCTTTTTTTTAAAACATCTTTATTGCCAATAATTGGAAACATTGTATGAACAAATCTTGTGGTGGTACCCCATTTCCATTCTGCCTGTCCCCAACCTACTGGGGGCCCTCCTCAGTGGGCATACTGAATAATTCCATGGGTAGTGGGTTATTAATTGCGCAAGAGGTAGCCAGTTTTCTTCCCATTTTGTGTGTCATTGATGATGGGGGCAATGTCTCTGGATATTCTTCCCCACCATGGCTCTTACAATCTTTCCGCCCCTCTTTCACTGAATTCCATGAGTAATGGTGGGTGAGTATTAAGGCTGATTTATTGTTGAGATCTTAAGTATCTCCGGACTTCTGCTTTAGGTTGTGTTGGGTATCATTGGTGTCTGTCTCCACTGACCTTTTGTAGGTTCTCAGACTTGCTGTGGTGATTGATCTCCTGTTTATCTTACCTCTTTCTCATAGGCTTCATTTGGGTCCTGTGTGAAGGGTAGGGGGAGTTTGTCTCCTGCCAGGATGTCAGCCTTCATCCCATGTCATGTTGGTGGAATTGGGTTCCCCAAGCTTCTTGTTGCCTTCTGAAAAATACAAACAGAATCTCCATTGGAGAGTGAGATCAGTATTGGTAAAATGAGACACACATTGTTAATTTGGCAAGATTCTAATGGATGTAGCCTCTCTGTAGTCTCTGGTAGTGGGAATTTCCCATTGAAGCCCAGGTTCTTGGTCCCTATAAGATTTTGCCATGGATCCCAGTTCCAGTTAAAGATTCCTTGCTACTGAGCAGAAGGGCTGGTTTTTATCAGAGCAGACAGTAATTGTTCCTAGGAAAGTTGGCGCACATAGAAGTACATAAAGTTCTATAAGACTGCTGGTTGCTGAAGCTCAGGAGATGGGTTTTCTACTTTCTAAATGGTACAAATATTCTTAAGTGCATTTATGAACAGTAAGTACTATGCCCAGTCCATTGGTCCAAGAGATTGGTCTCCTACTCCATGATGTACTAACACCCACATGCCCAGGGAGAGAAGACACATTTGTATAAAACTAAACTTTATAAATATTTAAAGGGACTGACAGATCAGACCAGCTACACTAGCTAGCCCAAATCCATGCTCCCTGGGTATAAGCATATGCTATAGATGGACATACAGCTACTAATACCATAATAACCAAGCCAGGAAGGAAAGGAGAAGTAGTGAGAAAGCTGATATAGAAAATATTCAGAACCTACCATAGGTGGGAAGATGTCAGACTCTATGAAGAGGGAATGACAGTGACACAAGTTCAAATTTATAGAAAATATAGTATCTAATGGTTAGTATAATTTTTACTATCCAAATAATTTATATACAGTCCACATGATAACAGTGTGTAAGTAGAGTATTGCACCCTTGATATGAGGCTTTAAATCTCACATCCCAACTTTTTTTCCTAGAAAAATGCTTTTAATGTTTCAGATGAGGCAAATTTATATGATCTTCAAATAATTTTTGCTCTGTATGGATTTTCTCATCAGTAAAATGATGACGATTTGCACTTACTTTATAGGAAAGTCTTTGAAACCTGGGTGGGTCTCCTCTACCTGCCTTTCACTCTTATACGTTACTATATCTACTATGAAACAAGAAAAATAATCCTTGTTACAGTTTTGTTTTGGGACAAGGACTCACTCTGAATCTAAGAGAGCCTGGAACTCATGATTTTCTGGCTACAGGCTTCCAAGTAGCTACAATTACTAGCATGCATCCCTAAACTTGGCTTTGGAAGTGATTTCCATTAAAATTACATTAACATATGCAATGGGATTATTATGTCATCTTACTCATAATTGTTCAATGGGTATCATTCATTATGATTATTATCACTCAAGTTGTGTGTGTGTGTAATTTTAAATAGTAGATTCCCCTTTCACAATTGCACATCTACAGAATTATTGTCTTATAAATCTTGAAGAATTATGAAGTTCTTGGTGAATGTGAACTGAATCCTAGGAGGCTGGAAGGTACACTAGGAGAGAAGCAGGAGTGAGATGCCCATCATGACACTTCCACCACCAGAGCTCTTTAAAAATCTGGATGGCCATCCAGCACTCAGCCCGATTATGAAAATACCAAGGCAGGTCCATGGTTATCAATATGTTTACTATTTCACATGATAACAGTGTGTAAGTAGAGTATTGCACCCTTGATATGAGGCTTTAAATCTCACATCCCAAATTTTTTCCTAGAAAAATGCTTTTAATGTTTCAGATGAGGCAAATTGTCATGAAAATAGTACATTAAGGAGAGCCTTGTGGAAAGGGTGTTTAACTGACCCAGGGTTATCTTCCTTTGCTCTCTTTTATATGGATGAATAAAGACAGATAGGAGTTAATTGCTCTTCTGCTCCATGAAGGTCAGTCTTTTGTACTGAAGTCTTACCGCTAGGTTAGACAGGAAGGTATTGCTTGTATCACCACATTTAACCTTGACTTGGGTCATTTAATAGTTTCCTAAATGCAGTTGCTCATCACAATCACCTGGAGAGCAATTGAAAATGATTTTTAAGCATGCTAAGGCTAAAGAGATTTTTGATTTGGTGGTCTGAGAATGAAGCCCAGAAATCTGAGTTACTTGCAAATTGTCCAGATAACCCCCATGATATTGTCATTGATTATGTACAGCTAATCAAAGTACTAATTTTTGTAAAACTGCTGCTCACTTAAGTAATCAGAAAATGTTGACAGAATCAAATTAAAACAGAAGTGAATCATTGCCTTTCTGACAAACTGTTTTTACAGTTTGTTAAACATACCTGCCCTGACGATGTTTATCTTAAAAATAATAAAAAGAGAGACTTTCTCCAGTGCTTTGTTGAAAACTTTGGATCATTGGTATATTAAACATTATGAACTTTGTTAGTGTTACAGATACTCTCTCTTTTACTCATTTTTGGAACTGAAATAATTAATCCTCTTATTTCTTCAGGATAGAAATGGTACCTCTGTTTTACAAACTGGGGATCAGAGTCATTAAGTGGTTATTTTTTTTAGTTAAAACTAAGAGCAGGTAATATACTGGTACCTGAATTAGGACCAGGTCTGTATTATTCCACACAAGTTTAGGAAGTGAACATCAGAATCCCAGTGAGCACTGCTACCATCAAGATACCTAAACTAACAATAATCTGACTCCATGGAATCCTATCTTCTGTACAATAAGATCTGGAGGTAGGTAAGGCCCCTAAAGGGGGGGGGTGGAAGCCTAACTATGGTATTGGCTCCCTGATCCAGTGAGTAGTTACATCCCACAATGAGCTGTTGATCAGAGTGACCCACATGGTCCCTAAGATAAGACACACTTTTGTCACAGCCCTTGAATACCCACCTAAGGCAAAAGATAAGACCCTATTGCTGAAGATTCCAGACTGATATCACACAACACTGAGAGACCCTGCTGAATCCAGAAGTGAAACCAGTTCCCAGAAGGGCAGCCTGGGTAATGACTGAAGGTGTTTCATGAGCTGCCAGGGGAACCAGACCAATGATATTCTGAGAGAGCAGGAGGCATCTTCAAGTTACACCGACTGATGGCCTGAAAGTGCAGAACACACTGCTATATGGCACAGACAAGCAAGTCAAGAAGTGCCCATCTGTGGAATAGTGGTGCCCAACCTAGGTGGGTAATCAACAGCTGACTAATTGGCTATGAGGTCCACTCAGTGGCAAGGAACCCCTAACTGGTATGGGGACCCAAGGCAACATTGAATGGGGACCAAGAACCCCTTCTCCATGAGGAATTTCTCACTAACCATTCATAAGTCCTCAGAAAGGCTACACCCTCCAAATGCTCACCAACCTAGAAATATTTGTCTCAACTGACCAATAATAATCTCACTCTCTGCTGGACACACTGTTTATATTGTTCAGAATGGGGGACACCCAAGCAGGAGATGATCCATGTAGAGCCCCAACACAACCTCTAAGGAAGTGGGATGACAAGCAAAAGATCTATTCCCACAGCAAGGCAGATAACCTAAGGAAGGTCAATGGAGAGAGACACCAAGGGTGCATAAAATTGTCCAAAACATAAATTAAGAGACTCTTACAAACCTAATAACTATGCAAAATTTAAATTCACCCACTATGACTCAGGGAAATTTGTGGAAGAGGGGGCAGAAAGAATGTAAGAGCCATGCGGGGGGAGAATAACTAATGCATAAGAGGGAATGTCATCATGGATTCAATTGCTATATCTAATAACCTATGATACTGAGCATATTGTTATATTTATATATACATATATGTATATGTATAATTTTAAGCCAAGAAAAACATTAAAAAACTACAATAAAAATAGAAAAAAAGAACTAGTGAGAGTTTTTAAAAAAGACAACAGCAAATGTATCTTCATTTCAAGAAACACATTAGCTAGCTTTTACTTACTATAAGAAAATATCTGAAGGTCTGTGACTTTATAAACAGGATAATTTTGCTCAGTGTTGTAGAGGTTTAAGGGCCCAGGTATGGTGATGCCTATTTTTCCTGGTAGAGGCCTCAGGCAAATGTAGGATATGACAGGGAAGAAGACCGAAAATATATGGGTGATTTTCTTTGATATATCTCCTTTATTCTAAAAGTCCATTAGTATTCATTGTATATGTCAACTGTGATAACTTTTCTCTGATTGTCATTTGCTCCCAAGTGTCCCACTTCTAAACTGAAGAGGTGGGGCATCTCTTAATATTTCACTTGGGCTTGAATTCTAACACATGAACCTTTGGGTGATAGGTTCAAATCATATCCAAAGAGTACATATCCTTTTCCTGTTATGAATGGACTATGGTTGTAAATAATCTTTTTTTATAAGTAGATCATCTCGAGAGGCTTTTTAGGACCATGCTCATAATGTATGACTGTAGGATCCCAATATGGAAAGGTAGACTTTTGTGATGAAGATATGATTCCTTAAATAAGTTTTTCTAATAATAATTAAGTAAAATTTTAAGAAGCATTCCTTTAAACCCACAGGAAAGTTTACTGTTAACACTGAGTGGGGGGAGGACACCTGTCCAAGATTCCCATAGTGTTTCCATAGAATTAATACAATGTAAATAAATTTTGTGCTAGCTATCAAATCCAGCAGGCAAAATGCTTTTCAACTCATAATTAGTAAGAGAAGATTATGTTATCCAAAAACATTGTTTTACTTAGTTTTGGGGCTTTTTGCATCTATTTAGGACAGACTTGTTTTGTAGCCTTTAGAGATAAGCATACAGAAGCACACACATGTCCCTTCTCTGAGCCTGAAAGAGTTCTCTTTACATTCAGGGTTCACTCTGTTTTCCTTCTTCCTGGGATTGGACCTATCATCTATGTCTAGCTCATAGCCTGGCATCTGGATCACTCTCACTGTTATTGGAAGAATGAACTGATAGCATCACTGGAATGAGGAGCTCAGGAATAGAGAAATGTCATGGTTTTCTAGTCACATTCTTGGTCAATGCTTGAGTATTGCTTCTTTATCACCCAGCAGTTCCTGGAATTACTGTGTCCTATCTTGAACCTTGGTACCTTTCAAAGGATTTCCAAAAGGCTTTCAGGAGTTCTGAAATTAACAGAGCCCTAAAATGCTTTCATATTAAAATAGAAGTCTCCAACTATTATTATTGTTCATAAGATATAAAAATAATAATAAAGTTAGGGCACACAGAGTAAGCTACTGGATGCAGGTTAAAAAGGGAATGTACATCTTCCAATCAAGGAAAACCATTTTTCCCATACAGCCAAGCATTCTTTTCAATATGCTACTATGTGAACAGGAAATAGCAACAATGAAATATAATTCTTTAACATGTTAAGGAAGATTTACAAGTGCAATCTTTGCCACATGGTCTAAAGTGAACTGTCAAACTGAAAAACAATACCATCTTCGTTGTAGCACACACAACACCACAGTGGGCACTGAATCCATTTGTACAGAAATTAAGTACAGAATTTGAGGGAAAAATAACTTCAAATTCTTTTCCTTGCAGTTTTAATATCATCACTACTTGCTAGAACATACTCCAAGCACAATCTCAAGGACACCAAAGTAAATCATGATGACTTATATACAGCTTATTTTACACTTCATACTACAAAGCTATAATTATTTTCATTAAACTATAATATTGCTTATAACAGATTTAAACACCTGAAACCATGTCCTTAACAATGAGTGCAACTAGGCTGTAAGTGTTCAAAATAACTGGTCTAGTGAGAAATAGTGGTTTTTGGCATACTTTTTAACATAAATTTTATCTTTATTATCCATAATTAGATACACTGAATGAGCAAATAATGTGTTGGTGTCCCCAGATCTCCGATTTCCCTCTTCCCTGTCCCAAATCAGCTGGGTATCTTCCTCCGTAGGCAGTCTGGATCAGTCCATGGGGTAGGGGGTTATGGATAGCCAAGGAGTCAACCTGGTTCCACCTGCCTTAATATGATGTTACTGAGAGGGGCCATGTCTCTGGATATTCTCTCCCACCATGTTTCTTACAATCTTTCTGCCCCCTTTTCCACTCAGCCCCCTGAGCCATGGTGGGTGAGTATTAAGGCTGCTTTATTGTTTAGGTCTTAGGGGGTCTCTGTACTTCTGCTTTAGGTTGTGTTTAAAATCGTTGGTGTCTGTCTTGCTGGATTATCCTGGGCTGACTGATTGACTGTGGATATAGGTCTCTTGCTTATCCCACCACTCTCTGCAGGGTTCCATGTGGTTCCTCCACAGTAGGTCTGGGGTGGCTCATCTCTTGCCAGGTTGTCAGCTATGGGCCTGGGCTCATTGGTAGGGTTGGATGAGCCACAGCTCTCTCGCTATCTTCTGAAAGATACAAACAGAATCTCCATTGGAGAGTGAGATCGGTATAGGTTTACTGAGATACACATTACTGAATTAGCTAGATTCTAGTGTTGCCTCTTTGTAAATCACTTGTAAAGTGCATTTCTCTTTGGGGCCCAAGATTTTGGTTCCCAGTGCATTTCGCCCTGAGTCCCCAATTCCAGTTAAGGGCTCCCCATCACTGAGTGGATTACTTGGCAGAATTAACAGCTATTGATTGCCTCCCCCAGGCTTTGGCGCCTCCATTGCACAAGTACTCCATTCATAATTCACTGTTCTTTCCCAGTAGTCAGTGAGTTGAGCCTACTCATGGTGGCAGACTGTGTTTCTTGTCAGTGGTCTCTGTTTACTCCAGCTGTCATTGACCAGCTTCCCCTGGCAGTTTATGCAGTGCCTCACACTTTTTAATTATTATTTTTGTACATAAAATTGATGTGCTTTTGTGGGTTTATTTCTTTTTATTTTGTTGAAACATATTCAATCATTATACTGTTGATTCAAAATATGGCAAAAGAAATCTATGAAAATGATATTATGTGTCTATTAATTACTTACAGGTTGTTGCTCGTCAAGAGTGCAGATTATTCCAGAAATGAGGAATCTTAGGGATAATTTGATTGGTTTGGTCTTCTATGAAATGGGAGATGGCAAGAAAGGTCATTGAAAGCTACTAAGGGATTGTGTTTGTTCAAACGTTCTTCTACTGAGATTCATAGTTCAAACTAAGTGATGGAAAAGACTAGAACATGAAAGCAGTTCTTCCAAAATTGTAAATGCTCAACAGTCTTATTAACAAGTATATATGCAACAGATATCTCAGCGGCTTCATATGTTATTGTTATTTTAACCAGGCTGAGACGTGTGTATCTGTGAAATTTACACCACAGTATAACATCCAAGACTTTCACATAAAAGAGAGATGAGAACCCATGCATTATTGCAACACTTATCAGGAACCTTCACAGAACCTGAATTGTTAACAATACCAATGAAGAGAATATTTTCTGTCAGAGTTGAATATAGGTGATTGTCATAAAATGTAGATATGACATTGCGTACAAACATAACCAAATACTTATTCAAAGAAATTTGAAAGAAATTTTAAATCTGGTAATGGCTAGACATTGAACTCATGAATCTTTCAAGGAGACTTTGATTAGAGCTTTATGCCCACATTCCCAAGAAATCTGAAGAGCAAACTATTATTTTTATTTCAATGTGATTTAATTAATTGTTTGC
>PVHP010055691.1:0-10101 GCA_004024765.1 Zapus hudsonius
CACATTGTTTACCTTCCCCGGGGCCCCAGTTTCCTCCTCTTTAAATGGGGTACTGATGGCTCCTGACTCATGGAATTGGTAAAGGATTCAGGAAGCCAGTGTTTCTAAAGCATCTGGCCTGGTGCCCAACGCATAATAATTCTGACATGTGTGTTTGTTTAATCAAATGAATTAGAGATTATTGTGGCAGAGTGGTATGAAGGATCGAGGACAAGAACCCTGTCCAGTTTGAGGAACCAAGTGGTATCTGAGCTGATCCTTGAGGGAGAGTACAAGTTGCCTAAGCAGGATGCCAGGGAAGGGTTCCCAGGCAGATGGAGGGGGGCATGCAAAGGCAGAGAGATTGCGGGCAGGGTGCATAGGTCACCTGTATGTGACTGTGAAGGTGCACCAAAAGCCAAGGCCCACCTCCCACAACTTTATATTCTGCAGACTGCAGGGAGCCTCTGCAACAGGAAAGACACCATCCAGTTGGCATTTTGGAAAACATCAAGCCCAGTTCTGTGATGTCCAAAATTTGGACACCTGAGCACCTGGACCTGAATCACCTAGGGACTTTGTTTAATGCATATTCCCAAGCAAACAAACAAACAAACCAATTTATTTCCCTCCCTACAGAATCCAAATCTGCATGAGAGCCAGTTACCCCATGTGTCTCATGTGTAGTGGGAACACTGCCCATCTGGAGGCTGGTGGGAGGGTGATCAGAGGCTGTTTCACTCCTGCAGCCGTAGGCTGGGGTGATATGGGTGGAAGCGTTAGCCCTAGAAAAAGAAGCATAGCCATCAAATGTTAAGGCATGTTGTGGGCTTTCTAGCTACTTGAGAGGTGTAATGGGGCCAGGATGACTCTCCTGTGACATCCAGGACTCTGGCTCAGGCAGTCAGCAGATGCTTTACTCACCCATGCCATCATTCACATACATGTCTTTACCTGGGAGGAGAATGCGGCAGGCTGAAGAAAATGAAAAGCTCGGAACATAGGTGGGAAGGTCAGCCATATAGGGCTGGTGGCTTCCCAGGTCTGGACAGGGTGGCTCTGGGAGAGTATTTAGGACCCAGCCTCAGGACAAGCTGGAACTGGCCATCCAGGAAGGAAAGTGAGTTGGGAAAGTCAGTGAGGCTCACAGGGTTGCTCCAGGTGTCTGAGGACCAAATAGGGACAAAGTAGATCACAGGACCTGGAGCCACTGCGTGGGATGACTTTGTGCTCGGTCAGGAAGCCTGGACTTGGACGATCTGAAGCACATAGTGGCTGCTGCAGTCCACATCTGTGAACTTGTTTTGTTTGGCCCAACCAGTGTTTTTAGATTTTTAAGATTAGTTGCCAATTTCATACAACCTTCCAACTCCTCATTTAAAAATAAGTCTGCCCAACACCTGAGGTTACCAGTCCCATCTTTTCCAATCCTGTTAGCATCTAAATTTTACCCCTTCACAGTCCCAGGTATCTGCTATAGGGTGGGGTGTGTCTACCTGGAGCCACACTCTCTCCCTGAGATGGCCTCCCCAGACATTCCACCCGTTTGGCTGCCTCTCCCTATTGACTCTACACAGAAGGTAGCCTGCCTGGATGGTTGAAGTACTGACTTCTGAGATGCAAAAAACTTACTTGCTTCTCTTGGAGGAACAGGGGATAGTGTCCAAGGACAGGAGCACAAGTTTAACCCCTGACAGACACTCATGTTCACTCAAAAGGATGATTTCGGTGTTGCAGTTACCTTCACATTGCTGGGACAAAACACACAACCAAAAGCAGCTGATGGGAGGAAAGGATTTATTTTGGCTGACTGTCCCAAGGGGAAGCTTCATGATGGCAGGGAAAGATGGGAGAGCAGAGGCTGGACATCACTTCCTTGCCACAGCAGATGGAAAGCAGCAGCAGGAGAGTGAGCCAGTTTCTGGCAAGGGGGGAGGCTGTCTATAACACTCCTAAGCCTATCCCCCTAACACACCTTCTTCAGCAAGGTCTACCCCAAAATTGCCACAGCTGAGGACCAAGCATTCAAAACACATGAGTTTATGGGAAACATCTGATTCAAACCACCACAATGGGTTTCTTTGGAGAATAAGATTATGGGGGTTTTCTTTCTCTCTCTCTCTCTTTCTATCTATCTATCTATCTCTTCTTAGTTTTTTTTCTATTATTTATTTGAGGAAGAGATAGAGAGAAAGAGTGAGTATGAGCATGCCAGGGCCTGCTGCCACTGCATGAACTCCAGACACATGTGCCACTTTGTGCATCTGGATTTACGTGGGTACTGGAGAAACAAACCAAGGATGTGAGGTTTTGCAAGCAATTACCTTTAACTGCTGAGCCATCTCTCCAATCCCAATTATGTTTTTAAATTTTTAATTTCTTTTTCCTTTTTAAAATTTATTTTATTATTTTATTTATTTATTTATGTATTTATTTATTTATTTATTTATTTATTTATTTATTTATTTAAGAGAGAGAGAAGAGAGAAGGTATGCCTGGGCCTCCTGCCACTGCAAATGAGCTCCAGATACATGCACCATTTTTTGTACATCTTGGTCTTACTTGGGTACTGGAGAATTAGCAAACAGGCTTCCAAGTGCCTGTTTCAGTGGGTCAGCTTCATATCGCTGTGAATGGGGAAGATTGTCCACTGTTTTCAGTTCAAGGGGAAGCCCATCCTGGTGGGGAAGCATGGCAGAGGAGTCTGAGGCAGCTGATCACATTGGATCCACAATCAGGAAATGGAGATGAGTGTAGTTCCTTTTCTTTTCACACATCCCTGTCGGATGGATATTTTAGGATGAGCTAGTGTTTACATGAGATATAAAGAGCCCTTTTTTATTTTAAAAAAGGAAAACTTTGTTAACAATCTTCCAAGGGTGCTGAAATTGGAAACCTGTTTTTGCATACATTATGTTCTTAGCCTGATCCCAGAGACCACTGAGTCATCCCTCATGGTAGCAGGGGTTCTGACCCCAAACTATTGAGTCATCCCTCATAGTAGCAAGGGTCCTGAACCCAGGTTCTACTGAGTCATCCCTCATGGTAGCAGGAGTCCTGTGACCCTCAAGAAGTCAAATTCAAGAGATTGTGCATGCAGACTTCTTTCAGGATGAGGATCAGCAGGTTTTATCAGGTTCTCAAAGGTGGGGGCCAGGGGCACCCAGGACACAAGAAATGAGGGAGTCAGGGCCTAATAGTTCTTTTTCATTCTGGCCACCTCTGTCATTGCTACTTTCTGTCATAACTGGATCTTTGGTGTTCACATCCTCAATCCAATGGGCCTTTCAGGCCCACTGAATAATCTGCAGGTTCCTGAGTCCTCTAGGATGCAACTGGGACTCAAATTCAGACCACCATGGGAGTCCTCCAATCTGGCGATCGAAGGACTTGGGTCCCTATAGCAGATATGGGGGGAGGGGGTGGTCAGAGAAGAGATAGCTTGCATATGTCTTCCAGCCTAACAGGATGTGCTGAACCCTCAACTCTGAGAGCCAACCCTGCCATGGTCCACTACCCCCTCCCCCCATGCAGCCAGCTCAGCAGAGGTGCTTACTAACTTCTTACCTCATGTGGTTGATTGTGAGACAACATTAAATTAGAGAAAACACGAAAGGTTGGTGGTGTATTGTGGCCCAAAGTGGATAGTCCAAAAAGGGTTTTGGGGGTTCAACTGTTGCTGTGATTTTGTCTGTATAACCAACTATCTCAAAGTCTTCAAATGTGGACTTGACTTTCTCCACCCGACCTGTATAATGTGATCAACCACAGCCATTAAATGAAAGTGACTGAAGGCAGATAACAGAACTGTGTGTTCTTTGTGTGGTTCTGGTTTTCATGGGCAATTACAGCAGATGTTTTTTGATCCAGGACAGGGTGGAGACAGGATGGGTATTTAAGATAATTTAGTGGGCAGAGGAGTACTTGGGGAATCATGGAATTGATTGTTAGAACAAATCATTATCCCTTAGCAGTTGGATAAAGGAGAGAGAAGTCCAAAGCTTTTTAGATGATTGGGAGAAAGAAATTGGAGAAATGGAGTGTTAGGATGGGGGATGGTGTAGCTCAGAGAAAGTGTGATCTGGAATAAACTGAGTCAGAAAAGCTGCTAAATTTGGGGTGGCTGAGACGGGATGGAGATTGACTTCTGGGAGTGTGGACACTGGCTCAGCGCCCCTCTCTGATCCCACATCAAAAGGAGAATCTTTAATAAGAACATATAAGAAACAGAAATCAACACATTAGGGGGGACAGATGTGGAGAAGGCGTTTCATTTGATCCCTTGGTGTTCCAGTGTGACGATAGTCCTCTGAGGAAGTAACCAGTCTCGGTTGAGGTCCCAAGGGCAAGGAAGGCCCTGGAACTAGAAAGACAAAATTAAATGTTTGGGCCAGATGTTGGCCCCAACTGATTCTTAGCTGGTTTTTTCAATGTGTTTGATTTACGGAGCATCTGAGTCCAAACACAAAGTCAAGCCATCACTCATGGTCACACTCACCCAGACACTTGTGGCCCCCAACGCTTAACTTGAGGTGGCAGGTTGTACAATAGAGAAGAGCTGAGAGCCAAATCACACTCGTGGGGACAGTGGGAGGCTGTTTGGAAGCTGCCTGTGTCCCATTGCAAAGCAGCCTGTCTCCCGTCAGAGTTCCTCGTTGGACCTGCTTAGAGTCAGTTCCCATCTCTGGACCAGGGACAACAAGTACAGGGCTTTCCTAAAGGATCAACATGCAGACCTAGCAGGCCACAGAGTTTGCATGGCGGGGAAAGCTGCCCTCAAGGTAGGTGGGGCTCCTCTGCAGAAGGAAAGGAGGTATGATACACAGCCCAGCTGCTCCTACTACATACAGTGTCTATTCAAGTCAGTTTCAAGAAACCCATGACATGCAGCAAGCTGGAGCTAAGGCTAGAGCAGCTGGAAGGAAGCCAGTGACAGTTATTTCTATGTTGCTGTGACCAAAATACCTGAAAGAAGAAACACTTAAAACGCTTGACTCATGGTTTCTGAGAGATTTCAGTTTATCATAGTGCGGAAGGCCGGGGCTTGTGGCAGATGCCACATCAGTGTGGTAAGAACGTGAGGCAGGGATATTCACACTGAGACAGACCAGGAAACAGAGAACTAGACTGGAACCAGGGCTGGTTATGGCCTTCAAAGGACTGCCCTACTTCCCTTTTCCTTCCCAGGCCCCATCTCTTTTTTCCTCATCTCCTTGATATTTTATTTTTACTTTGTATTTTTAAGCTTTTTTATCGACAACCTCCATACATATACACAATGTACCCTGATTATAATCCATTCACACCACCTTCCTTTGTCCCCTTCCTTTATTCTCCCTTCACTGAACCTCCTCTTCTTTCCAGTCATTCCCCTTATACTTTCTTGCATGTGTAGTATTGGGGGGGGGTTATGTGCACATTTATGTGCGGATGCATGTGCCTGTGTATGTGGGGATGCCAGAGGAGAATATTGGGTATCCTTCCTCTATCACTCATCCATGTATTTCCTTGAGACAGAGTCTCTCTAGCCCAGAGCCACAATTTTCATGAGCCCTGGTGATTCTCTGGTCTCTGCTGCCCCTGGCACCTGAGTCACAGGAGTGTTCGGCTGGGCGCTGCTATTTACATGGCGGCTGGAGAATCAAACTCAGGCAGTCTCAGACCCCTTTCAGGTTCTCATGCTTCAGCACTCTTAATGCTGAGCCATCCCTTCAGCCCCAAGGCTGGTCACGATCAGCCAGGGAACAAATGTTCAAAATGTGAGACTACAATGGGGGACATTTCAGCCATAAGAGCCAGGGATCAGTAGATTTTGTCCTGTGCTCTGGGTTAACGTCTTGATATGAAGAGTTGAGCTGGGACTGTAGACACTAGCTTAGCACTCTGGAGGAAAGACAATGTCCTGTGTCCATGCAAGCCATGGAGTCAGCTATAGGTACCTGGGTGTAACAAACCTAACAGCCCATGTTAATGCGGGTTAAAATAACTGAAGTGACCTGAGACCCAAGGGTCAGCCAGAGCATGTGGCTGGGGAGTTACAACTTGGCCCTAATTCTGGGCCTTTTCTTCTGCCTATGGGGACCATCATCAGAATAAACAGAAATTAAAACGATGTCATCAGGACTGGGAGATGGCTCAGAGGTTAAAGGAGCTTGCTTGCAAAGCCTGCCAGCCCAGGTTCAATTCCTCAGTACCTATGTAAAGCCGGATGCACAAAGTGACACATGCATCTGGAGTTTGTTTGCAGTGCCAAGAGGCCCTGGTGTGCCCATATTCATATTCATATTCTCACACACACTTGCTTATAAATAAGTAAATAAATAAAACCATCATATGAAAATTCTTCAAGTTCATAGCATTGGCTGCTGAGCCAAGATTTGTTGATGAGGCCATATTCCCTTGAAGCTGCTAGTGACCACTCATAGTGGCATCTCACTGTTTTCCCTGCAGCAAAGTCTCTACTGTGCTATACTTACACCCCTAAACCAGTGGCTGGGGGTGCAGGAGACACCATGACTGAGAAGGCCACTTCCCCCAGTACTTCCTGTTTTTTTTTCTTTCTAATACTGATTGGTGGGTGGCTGGACAGATAGATACTCAGGCTCCAACCTGAGTAGTTAGGGCAGGAGCTTGCAGGCTGCAAGACTGCAGGAAGTCCTTTGACATCGACTGCAGGAAGTCCTTTGACATCACTTGCTGATGGTGCACCACATGGCTGATGGTTCTGTGCCTAGGATGAGGGCCAAAGCTAGAGGAAGCAGAGAGATGCAGTAGGCTTGTGGCCAAATTGCAACAGTGGCACTATCTGCTGATAATGTCTGTGGACTCGCCATCTGTGGTTTGGTGATTGGTGGAGAGAGGTGGTATGAAGAACCTAACAGGAGCATCCTCTGGTTGTTACCTTGTGATTCTAAGAAATTTGCTGGTTGCTTCTGGAAGTAGGTAGAGGGGTAGAGAGGGGTAGAAAAGGCTGAAGAGGTGATATACTCTGTCTTTTTTTTTCAACTGAGACCCTTTTGATATCTTTATTAAATCATAATAGATGTGTGGCAGGATGAACATGATGGTGTAGGAGACAAGGTGACGGATGGAAATCTTCCCTGATAGTTGGCGATCACACCACAGACACAGTGCATGCCCATAGGCAGTGAGCAGTGTCTGTTGGGCACTGTGGGACTATAGGCCCTGGACTCTCCTTGCGATTCAAGGGCTTTTCCACCCCCACCGCGAGACTCTTAATCCTCTATTTATCTGCCCACTCTCACTCCAGAAACCTGACAGTGCCTTTCCTGGGTTTGGGGGCAGCAGTTTCTAATTGCCCCATGGGCCACTAGGGTTATGGTAGACTGGGCAAGGCTTGCTGGGACAAGCACTCTCCCACAGTCCCAGACTCCAGACATTCTGTCTGCCCCTAGTCTCCACTGCCTGTTCCCAGCCAGCAGGGCCAGCCCCCAAGAGCTCTCATGACAAATGGCACGGTGCCAGGGCCGCCTCCAGCCACAAGGACCTGATCCTCCAGGCCTCTTTCCATCCCCCTCAGTGGACTGCCTGCCTGTCAGCTCTGATGGGCCAACTGACTGGCTCTTCCGGGGATCTGAGATGGGTCTGGAGCCAGCTTGCTAACTCTTTTCCCCTGTGGTGGCTGTGTCCACAGCCACCAGCTGCATCTGCCTCTTAGACCCAGGAAAGCCCATCTCTAGCCATCCCCATCTCTGGGGTGCTGAGGCAACCCTGTTTCTCTGGAGGAATCAATGACATTGTACATCAAAAGCACAAAGCACAGTGCTTAACTTAGAGCAGGCCTTCAGTTCAGCACACACTTTGGAATGGCCTGTTCTCTGCCAGTCAGGAGGGTGTACACATGTGAAAGAGACATGGTCTTGGGCTTCTAGGCATCTAGGGTGACACAGTGACAAACTAGGACACACTGCTTCCATGTGCTGTGGTGTGAGCTGCGGTACTTCGGGGGTCATTGTACACTAACACTCTGGTTCATCCATGGAGCTGGGTGGACAGAGTCCTTGGGATAGCAGTAGGCTGACGGGCATAGCCACCCGGAAGAACATGGCAGTGGACAGCTTTCATTTATTGTATAGATAAAAGCTGTTTATATATAGGAAAAAGGCAGAGGCAGGGGCAGAGGCAGCAAGGGGATTGTTAGGGGCAGGGCAGTCTGTGGACGTCTCATGAGTGGATTGGCAGGGGCCAGTACCCTGTGGATGCCTAGTTTGCATAGATAAGTTGAGGGGGCTGTCTACGTGACTCTAGACATGTATAGAATGGTGATGGCTGCAGAGGAACTGTTACCTTATTGTCCGGGTTTGTTATTACAGCTGGAGTGAGTTTAGACCTTGAATTGACTGCTTATCTCAGGGCTCCGCTCTGGCCTGCCTGGAGGGCTGGAGGTTTAGGATCAAAAGAGGAAGATAGCAAAATGCCTTCCGGTCTCTGAGAAGCTCAGAGATAAGCGAGTCAGAGACTTTATCAGGGTTTCAGCTGGTCTCAACTTCATTTAACCCTATATCCTCCGTGCCTCTTAGCAGGGTCCCACAACTCCCCCTTTTATTTTTATAATGGAGCAGTGGCATCATAATCCTCTGCTATTTTAGGCAAGGTTTGATAATGTACTAAGACTTAGTTGGTAGTGATTACAAAACCACTTGAACACACCCATTTCCTCCATTCCCCACAGGAAGACATCATAGCATCCTGACCCATCTCCCTAGTGTGTTATGTAGGAACAAGTGCCTGCCTGCTCCTTCACTTAGACTGCTATTTCATGAGCACCCAGTGACTTGATTCATTGACTTCACTTAATTTATCTTTGATTCTGTTCAACACAGAGAGAATATTCTTCACTGTGGATATGACATTCTCCTCAGCTACTGATGGATGTTTAGATGTTCAGGCAGCACTGTGGGAATCTCTTTAGCCATCCATCTTTAAGTGTGGAGATTGATGGACTATTTTGCAATAGAGTCCAAGGCATGGAATAGTGAGATCAGCAGTAGCACACATGCATGCCACGCACTCAGTCTGCACTGCCACCTCCAGGGTGACTGTCTGGAAGTCACTCTTGCCAGTATTGGTATTATCGTTAAACATGATTTTGAACCTGATGTGGGGAAACTCACAGTCTATGGGTTGGTCTGTTTTATATTTCCTTAGTTATGATTAACTTGAGCATCCTTTCCTGTGTTTATTGATTGTTGGGACTTATTTTCCTGTCACTAGCCTGTTTATGTCTTTTAACGATCTTTCAGTAGTGGAGCCATTTGTCTGTTATGTTGCAAATATTTTTCTTTCAGTGTATTATTTGTCTCTTATCTTTGTCTATGGCATCTGTTTGCCAAAGGGAAGTTTTAAATATTTATGTAGAAGAAATTATGGGCTTCAAGCTGATTTAGACTAGTGATTTATCCGTTTGGGCTATTTTTGGATCTCTCTCAGTATATATATATGTATATGTGTGTGTGTGTGCGTGTGTGTAGAGATGTATGATATATATATATAAGAAGTTATTTAAATATATATATATGTTAATTAGAAGTTAACTAGATCCATGGCTCACTTGTTTGTAAGCTCACCCCTCACTAGGTAGATGATGATGGTATGACTTACTATGCAGGGATCACTGGAAACTGATATTGCAAAGACACTTCCCCAAGCAAGGAAAGCCTGGGGACTACTGAGAGAGGCTTTCCATGGAGGGACAGCTCCATGCTGCCATTTGAAGAACAGGGAGAGCCTCTTCTGGAGTCTATATATAGCCTCTCAGAAGGAAAGGAGTGTGGCTGCCTTGTCACTGCCCTCATCTGTGCTAGAGTCACATGTTCACCCTGCAAGGTTGACAGTTCAACCAGACCCCCTGGAGGCCGGAACTAGCTGAAAGAAGGGTGGGTTCCATAACAGATCACATGACCCACACTTGACACCCAAAGTGATGGGCTAAACAGACCTGAGCAGAGGCATGAGGACAAGTCAAGACTCCATCCACTGATAGATGTGCCTTAGTCCCAAGCTGTCTTCTGTGAAGTGGTCTCACAAGAATTAGTGAGTAGACATCCAAGAAAGGACTCTGGATGCCACAGATGCCACAGAGCACAGTCAGATGACAGACAT
>PVHP010055692.1:0-10079 GCA_004024765.1 Zapus hudsonius
GTTCATTTTGTGTCTCCACAGAAAGCCAGCCCGTGGCCAGTGGAGGTGGGTCAGTGTTCATTTGTTTGTGAACGTGATATGTAAGCAATGCACGTCCTGTAAGGGTCGACTTCTTATCTTTCTATTTTATTTCTCTTTTTGGCTTATTAGCCTTAGAAAGATTCTTTTTGCAATCTGGACATGTTTTGTATACTTAATGGGTTTAAAATATTTTATTTATTCATTTTCAAGCAGAGAGATAGATAGATAGAGAGAGAGAAAGAGAGAGAGAGAGAGAGAGCACCAGAGCTACCACCTTGTGGGTCTGGCTTATGTGGGTCCTGGGGAATTGAACTGGGGGCCTCAGGCACTGGAGGCAAGTGCCTTAACCGCTGAGCCATCTCTCCAGCCCCTTAATGGGTTTAATAATGTTTGTTTATGAGTAAATTCTATGAAGACGTGTGACCATTCTGAGTAGTGTGCACAGCCCTTAGAAGCCTCGTGTTAACATGTGACACTAATATTTTTAAGGAGAATAAAATATTTACTTTTTAGTCTGGTTTTCCACTTTATCAAGTGCTATTTCATTGATTCTAACATCTCTGAAGAGTATTTTCTTTTATTGTCTTAGAATGATAAAATTATAAACACTGGAATCATTATTAGTTCTCAAGGAATTTAGGACTTCTTTTTTAAGTTTTCTTTTTCTTTTAAATAATATTTTATTTATTTATTTTCAAGCAGAGAGAGAGAGAGAGAGAGAGAGAGAGAGAGAGAGAGAGAGAGAGAGAGAGAGAGAACACCAGGGCCACCACCCTGTGGGTCTGGCCTATGTGGGTCCTAGGGAATTGAACCGGGGGCCTCAGGCACTGGAGCCAAGTGCCTTAACCACTGAGCCATCTCTCCAGCCCTTAAGTTTTCTTCTTTGATGCATGCAGGAGTGCACATACACACACATACATGCACATACATATACACACACATACACACACATATGCACACACACAACACAAACACACACACACGAATGCACAGGCACAGGTGTTCAATCCCCTTGCACCTGTATGTGGAGGAAGCAGGGAGACATCAGGTATCTACCATTGCTCTCACTGAACCTTGGCCACCCCATTGTTTCAGTTAAACTGCCGGATTTATCAGAGATCCTTAGTAATCCAGCTGTTTCTGTTGTAGAAATTACCCATGATAGACAAAGCCTTAATTGCAAGAGGAGAGTGGAGTTTCATTTATTATTGTTATTATTACAAATTTAGGAATTTACACTGGTGGGCCAAGCAAAGATGAAGCATTGGCCCCGAGCCCTGGTTACAAAGGGGTTTTATACTGGGGTACAGAGATGTGTACCTGACATTAGACATGTGTTGAGGTCAGCTTTCTAGTTGCTGCGCAGAAAGAACCCAAGCAAAAGCGGCTTATGGAGGAATGGGTTTATTTGGCTTACGGACTCGAGGGGAGACTCCATCCTGGCAGGGAAAACGATGGCACGAGCAGAGGGGTGGACATCACCTCCTCACAGCACTGTTTTTTTAATGGGTTTATTTGGCTTACGGACTCGAGGGGAGACTCCATCCTGGCAGGGAAGATGATGGCACGAGCAGAGGGGTGGACATCACCTCCGCCACAGCACTGCAAACAGCGGCAGGAAGGTGTGCCAAACTCTGGCAAGGGGGAGCTGGCTTAGAACCCCATAAGCCCACCCCTGACAACGCAGCTCCATCGAGGTTGTAAAACCCAAACTGCCATCAGCTGAGGATCAATTACCTAGAACACATCCATTTGTTTGTGGGGGACCCCTGGATCAAACCATGACAACATGTAAATTAGCAAGTACAAGGAAGCAGATGCCTACACCTAGCAACTTACACCTTTACAATGGGTTCTGGAGATGCTGAGACAATCCTCCCCAGGTATTCTCCGGTCTCATCTTTTTCCTAACTTCCTTATCACAGGAAAGCAGTTGCTCCTTTTGCCTCACTGAGTTTCAAAGCTCTGGGAGTTTCTCACCTCGTGCTATGTGACTGGCCATCTGTGGTCTGCAGAATGTATCAATGAATACGGGTGAGGACAGTAAGCTCACGCTCATTTTTGCTCTAATATTACCCCCCTCTTCTCCTGAATTATGAATCTTCATCTTTTTTTTAAATGACACCCTTTTATATTCTTTGGTGAACTACCTCAAGCTTCTCTGTTTCCAGCCAGGTTTTAATAAACTTAGCAAATTCACTAGACAGCATCCAAATATGAGGGCTAGGAAAACCATAACCCATGGTCCCTCCCAAGGTGTCAGCCAAGGACCCCAAGTATTCCAGGCAGTGTCTCAGTGGGTTTTTCCCCGCTATTTTTAGGTCTTATTATTTTTTAATAGTTGTTTTGCGTTTTCTCTGTCTAGACCAGATTGATAAAACCAACATCCTTCTCCTAGGTAAACATAGATCTCCCCTCTCTCTGCTGGTCTCTAAGGTTCTGCAATACTTCTGCTGTCAAGGAACCTATATGGTTGTCTAAAGCTATAATATTCTGTTGGACTAGGCTTAGGTCTTTCTTCGTCTGGGTAGAAAGCTGGCAAAATATAGCCAAACAGAAGGAACAAGTGTCTGTCTCTGAAATTTTGAACTTAACAGGACACACTGTGTTGTCAAAAGCAGATAATTCAATCAGACATTGCAAACACCAATAGGACTGGTTCCTGGCATTCCACCTCAAAATCCTCAGGCTTCTGCTGTGTGTAGACTAGTCAGGCTAGAGCATGGCTGGGGTCTCCTCCTCAGGGCGGGTATCCTCCAGGGCTTGACTTCTGGGTTCCTGGTGATGTGGCTTTTACAATTGGCTGAGGATGCTGTCTTCTTGACTCTGGTGTGACACTTTTATATCATTGTAAGTATGGACCCAACTTCTTAGGGGTATGTGAGTCCCTTGTGTTACAAGTTTAAGGGAACCTCCCTTCATTGGCAGAAAAATCTGGCCAACTCTGGAAATCTAAACAAAGGGATATTGTTAAATAACTAGCATCAACAATACCAACAAGTTTGAATAGTCAGAGCTGTCAAATGCTCCAGATTTGTTTTGTACAATATACCTTTTTCTTGGTAGGGCTTTATCCATTGAAGACCTAAGGCTGATTTCATAGAGCCATGCATTTAAATCCTTGGCCCTCGTAAACACATGACCCTTTTATAATATAAGTTTTATTTTGTCTAACCTTAAAGAAAGGCACAGAGTAAACATTTCCATTATAAAAAGGCACACCAAAGAAAGATTAGACTCGAATAATTTAATAACTATCAGGTAAACATAACCAATAAGGTAAATTTCTGTAATTTGATTTAAAGGCAAACAGTGGCTGACTAATCAGGGCTGGCCAGAAGCAGAAAAAAGCATATATTACTGTAAGCCTTTATCAGACAAGAGAGCCTAGTATTTGAGTCTTTGCTGATATCATAATATACTCTTAAAGGGTGTTTAAGACCATGCAGGCAGCCAAAATGAACAATATATTGCATATTCAGAGTCAATAATGGCTCTATAGGAGAGACTTTTAGGGACCTATGAGGAGCTCTATGACTCTCATCATAGTGTCATCTGTTAGGATAAATCAAAGCCGTGCTGACCATGTGGCATTCCCGCTCTTGGGAAGCCTGGAGTATCAGTCTCTCCTGATGGGACTTTCCTGTTACAGATACACTGACTTGGAGTCTATCTCTGGATCTTCTTGTCCTCCCTGATAAGAAGACAGGTAATGCCAGAGGCTAGGGGTCAGAGGTTTCCCATCATCTCCTGGCCTTTGACCTGGGAGCAGGAACCAAAATATTGTTTATCCTTTGACTCTGATGTTTCCAATTGGCTTTGGCCTTTACCTGTGGTTATTAATCACTCGGGGATATTATACTCATCTGATTAGCAAAAAGTAGTTAAAGAAATACACAACATATCTAGTTAACAAAGCAGATCTGGTTTGAGAATAGCACAAAGATTTAAAATATTCTGATCAACATTTGAGTTTAGTTGTCAGGAGACAGCTTAAGACACTTATGGAACAAGAAAGCAGATGTAAGTATCTTGTCAGCTGTAATTTCAGGCAGAGCATGTTAGTATCCTTAAAACTGTATCTTATAAACAAATTTAAATCAATTGATTTGGCCCAAAAATCATATTATAGGAAAAGTCAGCATCTTTTTGAAAACATCTCTGGTTAGTCTGTGTACTTATGCAGGTACCAATCATCCTGAAGAAGCTAGAGTTTAAATCTTTTTTTTTTTTCTAATAAATTAACTTTGACTGAGACAATGGTTATACACAATTTAAAATAAAACAAAGCCCAGTCTTTGTTGAACTAAACCAGCCTGGTTCCACCAAATATTACAAACATTTTGACTGGCATAAAGCAATTTTATAAGCAAACACCTAAACCATTGAACCATTTTATAATTTAAAATAAAGTAATATTTAGGTTTGCTAGAATATATTAAGCTCATACAAATTATATCAACAATATTTGTACTTAGCAGGTTTTCTTAGAGCAGGGGAGTTTTCTGAGTTCTCCTAAAAACAAAATTATCATAACTAAATTATTTTATAAGACTTCGATGGTAACATCAGTGATAGACACCAGACAGAGCCAGCATGAACAAAACAGGAACCATTGCAACATTAGATTTTTTCCTCAATGATGTTTAAAAATACTCTAATAACAAATCAACAAACCCATAATGGCATAGAACATTTACATTGTATTGATAGCTTTGGGCATGGCAAAGACAGATTGAACCAATACAAGATTGACAATAAACAAGACAACATCAAACTCTATCTCCGAGTCTGATAATTTTAACCATTAACAAGTCTCCTAGACTTCTAATTTTGTCCCTCCAGCTCAGCTGCTCACAGTCTGGGAGAATTTCTCCCAGTGCTGGCAGCTCTTCTTGGCAGCCATCCATAGTCCTTGGATTCACTAGGTCTCCACTGTAGCCCACGGTTCATCCTATGGCTCCATCAGTCTCCATGCAGGCAATCCAGCACACCTGGTTTACACTGCCCATGGCCCAAACCATGTTGTAAATTTTAAGATTCTCTCTTCCTGCATTTGTTATACTCCACGGTATCAGGTGGGCTACCAACTTGTTAATCCAAGGGGAATAAAGCTGATTTTGGAGAGCAGGAATCTTTCTTCAACATTCAGGCCCCTTACTTCAAAAGAGTCCGCTGTCTTCCTACTGCCCGAATGCAGATCACCTGGTCCAATCTCCATGGCTATAATCTCTCAAACAATCATAGCTGAGCAGGCAGCAGTTTTAGCTCAGAGATTTTCCTTTTTTTTTCTGTGCCATCTCCATCTGCTCACATCAGTCCACTTCTGCATAAAGCACTTTGCATACGTTCTCAGGACACACGGGCAGGCAGAACACAGCAAGCCTCTCACAGAAACTGCTTCTGGAAAAGTCCCAACAAAGTTCTTTCTCATCCTTGTAAGCATTCAGAACATATTCATTTGTGGAGGATACCTGGATCAAACCATGACAGTCTGCCCCTGACCCCTCCACAAATAATCAAACATGATGTAAGATACAACACATTCAGTTTAACCTCAGAAGTCCCCACAGTCTGACTGAAACTTTTAAGCTTCAGTTTATCTATTTTAATCTCCTTATATGTCATATCTATATATCTTTAAACTTTCTCTTTACATTTACTGATATCATTATCCACACATTTTTACCTTAAAATCTATGTAACC
This sequence comes from Zapus hudsonius, assembly GCA_004024765.1. Classification (NCBI taxonomy): domain Eukaryota; kingdom Metazoa; phylum Chordata; class Mammalia; order Rodentia; family Dipodidae; genus Zapus; species Zapus hudsonius. The sequence goes on from PVHP010055692.1 coordinate 5,729, forward strand.
ATTCTGTAATAATATCTTTCTATCATCAAACATCTAACATCCAGCATTAAATTTCCCCTTCCAGTTTATCTTTCTAATCAACTTATCTCATTATAACTACCATCAAAACTTTCATTAAAGACATTTTTCATTGCACAAACATATCACTTGTTAGTTCCTCCTTTTATATTATCATGTATATTCTCCTGTATTCCATTGAGAGCCTTCCTCAGTGGGGTTATTAATGTATCAGACAGTCTCTGTGGGAGAGGCCAAATCTCAGACTATTCTATACTATAAAACTTTAAATATAACAACATAATATAAGTGTCTGTTTCATGTCATTAAGAAGCTTCCCAAAATAACCTTTTGTAAAACGAGTAGATTAAAGTTGACTTATAATATCTATCCACAATATAAACATAAAATTTATCATTTACTAATTTTGGAACCTTTTTTCCTAAGTTCTGTGAAACACATGTTTTAATATGAAAGCAGGTTAGAACATACTTCTGAATTCAAGTTTAAATCTTAGGTGGCTTTCTGTTAACAGTTCCATAAAGCGATAGGGAGATAAAGCAAACTTTAAAACAGTTACAGTGGGGGAGACTATCCAGAGGCATGGCACCCCTCAGTAACAACATACTAGGGCCAGAGGAACAGGGCTGACTCCTAGGCTATCCATGGTCCCCTACCACAAAGACTGATACAAACGGCCCACGGAGAAGGATCTCCAGCTGATTGGGGATGGGGAGGGGGGCAGTGGAGAATTGGGGATAACAACTCATTGTTTGCCCACTAAATAATGAAACTCATTATGGAGAATAAAAAAAAAATAAAATAAAACAGTTACAGCAAATTTCTTCTTTGGTATTAATGGTAACCAAATCAGGTGAAATCCTCTTTTGAACTCCCCCCATTCACCTTTAATCTTGCAAACGAAGAGGGAATGCCAGTGGTCAGGGTCATTTGCTTATGAAGAGCTCATAAAAACATCATGAAAACTATTGCTTTCAATATACAATGGAAAAGGTTATTAACAGATAAAGGCAAGAATACATAACTAGTAACAAATAATTCTGCCTAGTAAAGGATAAAGAAAGAAGTTAGCATTTTCACTCAATCAATTTGTAGAGACTGAAATATATGAGTATGATTATTAAGTTTTTATACTCTTGGGGGCAGATCAATTTGTTAATATGCTGATAAGAGGTTAGTTTATATTCTCAGGAGTCTAAAATGAGCCCATTTCTTTGACACAGTTCAGAGCCTAATTAGTTGAAATGTTCTAATGAATCTTTGGGACCACTTAAATCTTAACTACAGTAGAAAGAGTTCTTTTTTTAGAATTGGGTCCAGTCATGCCTGCTGTGACAATTATGGAGGTCCAATTTGAGATGTGACACCAATTTTGGGGTCATGAAAGTCTGAGCTCTTCCATCAGGGACAGAGCATCTCATGGTTTAGGAAAGATTAAAGAACGTCTTTTGGAAAATTTTGAAGAAATGGATTAATCCCTTGACACATATGGTTTACCAAAGTGAAACACAGAGGAGAGAAATCATCTAAGTGAAGCTATAACATCAACACGATTGGAGCAGTAAATTAAAGACTTCCAAACTTAAAAAAAAGCCCAGGGCTGGAGAGATGGCTCAGCGGTTAAGGCACTTGCTTCCAGTGCCTAAGGCCCCGCGTTCAATTCCCCAGGACCCACATAAACCAGACCCACAAGGTGGTGGCCCTGCTGTACTCTCTCTCTCTTTTTCTCTCTCTCTCTCTGCTAGAAAATGAATAAATAAAAAAATTTTTTAAAAGTCCAGGTGTAGATGAATTCACTGCCGAATTTTACCAAACCTTTGTAGAAGAGGTAAAGCCACTACTTATCAAGGTTTTTTCATAAAACCAATAAAGAGGGTTTTTTGGTTTTACTCAAACCAGACAGAAACATAACAAGAAAAGATTATAAATATTATAAAAGTTCCCAATGAACTTAGGTACAAAATTTCTCATTAAAATTCTGGTAAATTAAACTCAAGAACAAATTAAAAAAAGTTACACCCATCTAGGAAGTAGATTTCAATCCAGGGATGTAGGGATAATTCAATATACAGAAATCAAAAGTCATAGTGCATCATAGAAATAGACTTAAAGATAAAAAAAATCACATGATCGTTTCAATAGATGCAAAAAAGGTTTTTGACGAAATTCCTGTTAAAAACTGGAGAGACCAGGGATAGAAGGATCAGATCTGGACGTCAAATTTTGTACGTCAAATATTGTATATAGAAAAGCTATATACAATAAACCCAAAACCATTATCACACCAAGTAGGGAAAGAGTTGAGACTCTCCAAAAAAGGTCTGGAACAAGACAGGGCTGTTCACTCTTCTCACTGCTACTTAACATAATACTTGTCTTAGCTTGAGTGATAAGACAAGAAAAAGCAATAAAAGAGTTACAAATTGTAAAGGAAAACATCAAACTAGCCTTACTTGCTGATAATATGATTCTGTGCTTAAGAGCCCTTAATGACCCCCTAAAATATCAAAGCAAAGTTTCAGGATCTTTTAAGTTAGCTTATCAAAATCAGAGGCCTTCATTTTTACCAATCACCATGTACCAAGAAAGAAAACAAAGAAATAGTGACAATCATAACAGTCACAAAACATTAAATATCTTGCAATAGCCCTATCCAAGGAAATGAAAGGCCTCTCCAATGAAAACACTGGGTCTGGCTTAAGTGGGTCCTGGGGAATTGAACCAGGGGCCTCAGGCACTGGAGGCAAGTGCCTTAACCGCTGAGCCATCTCTCCAGCCCTCCAATGAAAACACTGAAGAAAGAAATGGTGGAAGACATTAAGAGACGGAATGATCTCCCATGATCATGGATCGGAAGAATTAAAATTGTGAAAATGGCTATCCTATCAACAGAAATATGCAGATTTAATGCAATTCCAATCAAAATTCCAGCAACATTTTTCTCAGAAATAAAAAACAGGGCCGGAGAGATGGCTCAGCAGTTAAGGCACTTGCCTCCAGTGCCTAAGGCCCCAGGTTCAATCTCCCAGGACCCACATAAGCCAGACCCACAAGGTGGTGGCCCTGGTACTCTTGTTCTCTCTCTCTCTCCTCTCTCTCTCTCTCTCTGTATCTATCTATCTCTATCTCTGTGGTTGAAAATGAATAAATAAAATATTAAAAAGAAATAAAAAACCCTCTTAGTTCATATGGAGGAACAGATAGACTCGGAGAGCCAAAAGTGTCCTCAGCAGAGAGAATACTGTTCAGTGCATCACCATACCTGATCTCAAGATAGGTACAAAACCGTGGTAATAAAAACAGCTTGGTACTAACACAGAAACAGATACATAGGTCAATGGCATAGGATACAAGTTCCAGATATAAGTTCTAGTCACCACAGTACCCAAACTTTCACAGAGGCCAAAAAGCACACACTGGAGGAAAGATAGAATTTTCAACAATGTTGCTGGAGAAATTGGATAACTACACACAGAAGATTGAATCTCGCCCATCTTCTCTCACTCTGCACAAAAACCAACTCCAAATGTTTAAAAACCCCAATATCAGACCCGAAACTATGAAATGATTGGAGGAAAATGTGAGGAGAACGCTTGAAGGGAAAGATTTTCTAAACCCGACCCTAGAAGCCCAGGGAATAAGACAAAGACTCAACCATTGTGATCTCAGAGAACTAAAAGCTATTGAATAGCTAAATAAACTGCCACCAGAGTCAATAGACAACCTATAAAATGGGAGACTATCTTTGCCAGCTATATATCTGACATATGGTTAATATCTAGACCATACAAAGCATTAAAACAAAATTCTAAGCAATAAAAATTGAATAAGCCCACTCAAAAATGGGTCAGGGAATGGAACAGAGTTCTCAGATGAAGAAATACTACAAATGGCCAATACACATCTAAAAGATGGTCAACGTCTATAGCCACCAGGGAAATGAAAATTAATTCTACTTTGAGATTCCATCTCACGCCAACCTGAATGTCTGTCGTCAAAACATTAAATGACAAGCAGATGCTGGTGAGGACAAAGGAGATCCCGTTGGTTGGGGTGTGAACTTATATAGGCACGATCGACATCAGTATGTGGGTTTTTCTTTTTTTATATATATATTTATTGTCCATAATGAGTTACAACATTTAGTGGGCAAACAATGAGTTGTTCTCCCCAATTCCCTGCTGCCCTCCCCTCCCCACTCCGCTGGATATCCATCCTCCTCCATGGGTCATCTGGATCAGTCCTTGTGACAGGGGACCATGGATAGCCTAGTATTCAGCCCGGTTCTCCTGGCCCAAGTGTTGTTACTGAGGAGTGCCATGCCTCTGATATT
>PVHP010055693.1:0-10071 GCA_004024765.1 Zapus hudsonius
GAGAGAGACAGACAGACAGAGACAGAGAGAGCACCAGGGCCACCACCTATGTGTGTCCTGGGGAATTGAACCCTGGGCCTTAGGCACTGGAGGCAAGGGCCTTACCCACTGAGCCATCTCTCCAGCCCCAACCTCTTTTCTTCACATTATCTCTGTTCACCGTCTCTTCTCAGTTTCAGATTGAGTTTCCAGAATATGAGGTGACTTTCTGTGCCTAGGATTTCATGGCTTCATGAATCTCGTGAATTTGGCTTCTGCATCCTAACAAGCAATATTCTAGAGAGGAACCAGAGAAGAACCCGATGGATGTCTCCAAGAGCAGTCTCAGGTGATCACATAGACTTCTGACGTGGCGCCTTCTAGTGCTCCTGGACCCCAGGCTGGGCGACTCCAAACTGCATCTGCAGGTCTGGTCAGCATTTCTGCTCAGAGCTGTTTTTCCCACAATGTGAAGAGCTGAAAGGATGTTAGCATTCAGGTGGAAACCTGGGTCAGATTCAACAGAGGCATTTTCTGTGTGCACAGAGAAATAGTGCCAGGGGTAAAGCAAGTACATATAAAGCCAAAAGCAATTAAGATAACAGACAATTATTTTGTTTTCTGATTTTTTTTCCCCCACTGGCAAAACTTGGTGGCGTTGGGACTTAGTGCTGATAGTCAGGAAGGCTTGTGAAAGCTGTCTGTACTCAGAAGACTTGGATTTAGTGGATTTTGTTTCTCCGGTGGTGTTATTTATGGGTAGGAACAATTACAGGGTTTAGAGGCCCTGGGTATTCATCAAAGGCCCCATAGATTGTGAGACAATTTTAGGAAAGCAATTTGGTTTTCATATAAGATAGTCATTCTGACAAAATTGTATCTTAGCCTCTCAGCCTCTCAATCTTCTTGTTATTAATGTGAAAATCTGCGAATCTCAACGACTCCTACATATTCATCTGATCTACATGAAGCTTGAACATTCTGGTAAAAAGAAAAAGAAGAAAGAAATCCCCACTCCGTTCTAGCATCCCAGTGTGCCTAGCAGAGGGCACTCAGAGGCGTTATTTTCTCTGATGACCTCCCTCATGCTAGGATTCTTATAAATTGGAAACGCTTTAGCACATTGCTTTCCTATTCATTTTGTATGAAGTGGATGGATGGGGAGCCATTCAAGCAGTCTGGCTTCTGGGCAGGGGAGTCTGTCAGATGTGCACAGCTGTGAAGAGACATTAAGGCCTTCCAGAAGTTTCTCATTCAGATTAGTATTCTAATTTGACTGGTCTTCTCTGAACAGCAGAGATGTTTTGTTTTGTTGTTTGCTGTGAGCGCTCTTGGGATTTTAAATTCAAGCACGCATTGTGTCTACATCCAGGAAACCGTAGGAGGGAGGCCGGAGGGTATGTCTCTGGGTCCAGTTTCACGAGTCACTAACACTTTGAAAGCAGGAAATTTGTATGAATGGCCACCAAGTTCTAAAAGTGAGACAAGATTAGAGACTATTGTTCAGTTGCTTCGCAAAGGACGGTTTGATATAAGGTGTGTTCATACTTATATAAAACAGAAAGATGAACCCCTACAGATAGGAGGGAGAACTCCATAAATATGGATTATTAATTTTTGCTCTGGGGTTGTAGGTCAAATTAGAAAAGAAAGAGAGAACTCTCTAACCAACTAACCTTTCGTAAGAGTGTACATGCCATGTGGATTGTGATGTGTGTAGCTAGATGAAGGAATCTGTCTTTCATGCCGAGATGTGGACTTGGACAGATTGCAAAGCCAATAAACCAAACTGTCAGTTCTCATTCACAAGAGAACAGAGAGGGGCTGACAGTGGAGATCCCGGAATGGCTCGATACAGGTGTCGAGCTGAGCCTTCTGTCTTCACACAGGGTGATCTGGGGGTTAGAATTTAGATAATGCCCAGCAAAAATTCCAATGCTCCCCAAAGTTTAAAGAGTATCCGAGTTAAAGAATTAAAATCATAGACAACAAGATAGTAAGGTATCATGGGAGACTTTATTATTTAAGGGAACATGGGGAGTTACAGAGTTCTCCAGCCACCAGTGTGGGGAGAAAACATGGAGAGTTTAACAGAACTTAAGTTGTTTAGCTAAATAAATAGAAGAAGAAAAGATAACAGGGAGCTCCCATCATGAGAAGGAGAGGTTCATGAGGGAAAAAGTCCGGAGCCTTCCCCCACCTCAGCCATTAGCTGGGGTGGGGGGTAGGCCTTACCTTTCTAAGGCCTGCAGATTCAGAGATCCTTCTGCTGGCCCGCCATGTGGGGAAGAGAGAAAGGCTTTCTTCAAGGGAAGTTAATTTAAATTTTCCCCAGGTGAGTCAGAGAGACAGCTGATTGGTTCATACCTGACCAATCAGTTTTAACCCCTAGGTTATAGCTCTAGCTAGACACCTCCCACTCAAGGGGAGGGTTGTCTCTGCAGACCTCTGACCCTGTCACACCCTCAAAGAAGAGAAATAGCAGACTACATTCTGGGATGGATGGTCATGAGAGAACACTGGAACTCTGGGGTGAGCCTAGAACCTTGTAAGACTTGGAGACTGGGAAGAGGAAGAGATGTCTGGGTCCCTGTATCCCACCTCTCCAGCCAGCAACCAGGGGGAGGGGTCCTTTTTCATAGGAAAAGACCAGTGGGCACCCAGGACCCCAGCAAACCATATCCATGACTATCCTGGCCAGTGAAGGGATAATCTGGAGGCCTTACAGTTGGACTCAGAACTCACAGTGCCTTCTTTTTTAAAAAAATATTTTATTTATTCATTTTCAAGCAGAGAGATACAGGAGGTAGATGATGATGATGGAGAGAGAGAGAAAGAGAGAGAGAGAGAATGCACCAGGGCCACCACCTTGTGGGTCTGGCTTATGTGGGACCTGGGGAATTGAACCAGGAGCCTTAGGCACTAGAGACAAGTGCCTTAACCGCTGAGCCATATCTCCAGCCCTCACAGTGTCTACTCACCAAACTCCAGAACATATGCTGTGTGTCCAGTCTCACTGTGGGAAGGGGGTTCTGTCTGGATTCGTGCTACTTAAGTGGTCAGAAACTGCCCTGTATCCCACCCAACACCAGCATGTCTCTAGCCCAGCAGAGCTGTGACCTCAGCACACAAGCCTGCTCAGGGCCTAGGTTATAAGCCAGGCATGTTTCTGCAGAGAGGAGAGAGCAAGATGCACACTGATGCCCCAGGATACCGGGACACCTGCCTTTCAGAGCTCAGACGTGGCCAGAAGTAGAAAGGTGTGAAGCACCTTATCAGTACCTAATGTTCCCTGTGAGCCTCTCTGTCTCAAAGAAATGACTAAATAAATGGTCTGTGTCTGAGCAGAGCGTCAGCATGGCGCTGGGTGAGGAGGAGCAGAGGGTAAGACAATGGCCAGGGCTTTGGAGTAGAAAGCCTAGTGGTCTGGTCTCTGCTAGCAAAGCTACCGTGCCTTGAAGCTCTGCTCCTCACGCCCTGATGGAATCCTTATGGCACACACACTTGTGGGTGTGGATGTGTGGATGTAGCTTCAGAGTGTGCACCCACCGGAGACCCCACGGCAGCCTGCGTCCCCTGCTTCTCTCGTGGGTTCTGCCAGGGGTGAGTTCTTAGAAAAGGCTAATTAACCCGCATGAATCCCATTCAAAACAAACATGCCAGGGTCCAACAGCCTTGCCAGATGACATTAACAAGTTGAAAAGTAGCTTGAAGTCTGTGCTTTCCAAGTTCACCTCCGGCTCTCATTAATTCTGACAGAAAAACCTAACTGCTGGGTTTGTAGAGCTGGGAGCAACACATGCAGCTGAGAGGGGACGTTTACTCATAAATTTCCCTTATGATTTTTAGCACAGATGCCTGCTTGGGATCAACATGAATTTAGGGACGTAGGTAAATGCTGAGCACTGCATTATAAAAGCGTCCTTAGAAATCTTAAGTGCTTCATTCATTTTCTAATATATATATATATTTATTCATTTTCAAGCAGAGAAATTCAGAGAGAGAGAGAGAGAGAGAGAGAGAGAGAGAGAGAGAGAGAGAGAGAGAGAGCACCAGGGCCACCACCTTGCGGGTACTGGGGAATTGAACCCGGGGCCTTAGGCACCAGAGGCAAGTGCCTTAACTGCTGAGCCATCTCTCCAGCCCTTCATTCATTTTCATTCACATTTGTTCTCTGTAGCCCCTTAGGACTTGGAGAGGAGGTCATAGGAGAGCTTCCAACGAAAGTACATGTCTTGAAAATGAAATACATCAGGTAAAGTTTCAAAGGAACTGGGTACAGGAATACAGTAAAATTAACCTCCAAAAAAGCACTGTGTATATAGAATAGGCAAAGGGCCTTAGAAATAAGAATAAATGTAAATGAAATAAAAACGAACCTGAGGGATCATGATTTGAAATGGCTTAATGGGCTGAGGACAGGCTGCTCATAATACTCTGTCCTGATCTAATATAGAAAGCTCTGATAACTGTATACATAAGTGTATACAGAATACGTGTGTCATAGTTTGATCCAGGGGTCCCCCACAAACAAATGAATGTGTTCTGGGTAATCCATCCTCGGCTGATGGCAGTTTGGGTTTTACAACCTCGATGGAGCTGTGTTGTCAGGGGTGGGCTTATGGGGGTTCTAAGCCAGCTTCCCCTTGCCAGTGTTTGGCACACCTTCCTGCCGCTGTTTGCAGTGCTGTGGCGGAGGTGATGTCCACCCTCTGCTCATGCCATCGTTTTCCCTGCCAGGATGGAGTCTCCCCTCGAGTCCGTAAGCCAAATAAACCCATTCCTCCACAAGCCGCTTTTGTTTGGGTTCTTTCTGCGCAGCAACTAGAAAGCTGACCACAACAATATAATCAAAACGAGAAGGTACCCAAAGCATGGTGCAGAGAGAAGCAGCAGAAAACTACCCAAGCCAAGAAAAGTACTCGTCCTTCTCAACCAGGCTGGGAAGGAGAGATGGCCAGCTAACCCAGCAAAGGAGAGGGAGTGGGTGTGACCCAACCTCCTTTATATGGATCAGACATTAGGTCAGGGTGAGCCTCATCACCAGGCTCAGGTGGATAAGCAGAAACCTGATTGGTTCATAGACTCCAGGGGAGCACCAGCACAGTTCAGTTTTGCCAGGATGGACAGAATGGCATCTCCTTGCTCCCTCTTTGGGCTTCTGTCCCTAACTGCCTGAAAGAAGCTGGCCTTCTCTGGTCTCCTTCAGTTGTGCCTGAATTAACTCTCACTTACTGTATATTTTATTAAGTAGATCATGGACAAGCACACATCACTCTTCTAACTGATGTTGGTACCACATCATTTCTGTTGGAATGCCCCATTGGCCTCTGCAGCTGACCTTGAAGTTTCCTATCTGGTTGACTTAAGGATCAGATTTGTCAACTCTTGATCAAGCAGAAAGAGATTAAAGGAATCAGTGATAGGCTAAGAGCCTGTTGGCAGAGCGCGTCTAAGCCCATTGAGAGACAGCATCATCTTTTGAAGGCCCCAGGTCCGTGCCTGATGCCTCCTGACAGATAAAAGCAATACTTAACAAAACTGTAAATAAGGAGGTTTTCATGTGGGAATTTTGCATGTCACCCCTTGTATCCATTCTCTGTGACTCTTTAAGATGTTAATTATAGGAAACACTAAGGTGTTTGTCAAAGAGAATGTAGTATGAAATTAATTAGAATGTAGAATTGCTAGGCTTTGGGAAACGCGTGTGCATGTATACACGTTTTTTTAAACAACAAGAAAATTATTCTTTAAGTTCTAATTGTGATCATCATTCATCCAGGATCTTATATAGTGAGAAAGTCCAACTATTTAAGAAAATAGGACATCTGAATTGTATGGGAAACATTTTGAGTTTTTAATTTGCTTGAATTTTCATATTCAGGCAATATATGCCAAGAAAATATGCAGATGTGTTTTTAGCGATCATAAATTTAAAGCTGATATTCGTGGAAGGAACATGGTAAGATATATTGATTAATTTAAGTATAATAAGTTTGTTTTCTACCTGCCCCCCAAAAAAAACCCCAAAATATAATAAGGTTGTGCCAGCCAGGCATGGTAGCATATGCCTTTAATCCCTGTAACTCAGGAGGCAGAGGTAGGAGGATCACCATGAGTTCCAGAACCCAATCTTAAAAAAAAAAAATTAAAATATTTAATTATAGCTTTCTTATAGAAGTAAGATATATAATATTTGGAAAGTAATTTTAAAAGGAATGAAAATTAGCTTTCTCATGAAAGTATATGAAACTATATTTCTTAAATTATATATTGGAATTAATAAAGTGGGAGCTGAGATAATGGCTTCATGGGTAAGAATATTTTTCTGAAAGAGCCTGACATGGTCCAAGTTCAATATCCAGCACCTCCATAAAAAGTTGGGCAAAGCCACACTTTTCAGGAAGCCTAGTCATGTGGAGGATGGAGAGGGGGGAATTACTGGGGCTCACAGGTCAGCCATTCTGCCTGGAGACAGCAGCTCTGTGTTTCTGAGACACACCATCTCAAGGACACATGAAGGTGAACGATGGGGGAGCGCCCTCTCTTGATAGTCTCTGCTTGTGTCTGCATGGAAAATTCGAATCTTTGCACACCACCACATGCAAAACACACACAACACACACATGTACACCCCAAAAATATACTGTAGTATGAAGCTAGTTTGTAATGCAGGATTTGGGGATTCAGGAAGGGTCTCTGAAAATTTATAAACCCCAATTATGGGTTCTTATCCTATTTATTTATTTATTTGTAAGTAGAGAGATACAGGCAGAGAGACTGAGAGTATGGGTGCCTCCAGCCACTGCAAACAAACTCCAGATGTATGTGCCACTTTGTACATCTGGCTTCCCTGGGTCCTGGGGGAATTGAACCCTGGGTCCTTTGGCTCTGGAGGCAAATTGGGATCTAGGAAAAGACCAGAGCAGAGTCACGATGCACCTGGAAGATTATAGGATGTAGGGTTTTATGTCAAGAGATTGCAAGAAACATGCACTTGTCTGGAAGGCACAGCATCTGCCCTGAGCCTCCCCATCAAGGAAGTTAAGAGAGAAAGTACCAAAGCAGAGACCAGGAAATTCAGATGAAAAGTAGGTAGTGAAGAGGTACACCCTTGGTTCTTCTGGGTTTAGAGAAATTACTCAGGTCAAAGGCCCAGAGTTTAGAGTGTAAAGGAAAGAAACACTTGGCATACTCAGAGATGAGAGAAAAATAACACACGTAACTAAAGTGACACGTTATCCCAAAACATAAGGCAGATACAAGCAAGCAGAGAACTACCCGGGCCAAGAAACAGTGCTGTCCCCCACCAAGCCAGCCTCGATAGAAGCCAGCCAGACTTACGTGTGTCCAGACAGACGTCACAGGGTAACAGCAGGGCAGAGATCAGCATAGACAGGCCTTTATAATCAATTAAAAATGGATTCTCAGCCTGCATGGTGGCCCAAGCCTTTGAACATAGCATGCAGGAGGTAGAAGTAAGAGGATCACTGTGAGTTCGAGGCCAGCCTGAGAGTGAATTCCAGGTCAGCCTGGGCTGGAGCGAGACCCTACCTGGGGTGGGGGGGGATCTCTCAGGCATGTGGGTGAAGACCTGAATGGTTTGCAGAGTCAAGGGGGCTGACCCAAAGGTGGCTCACCTAGGTGGTGTGGCAGTCTGAGGAGGCAAAGGGGGGCTGCAGCCATTGTGGGTGAAATTGATCAGGCACAGGTTCCATTCTTGCAAAGACTGAAGGCATCTTCTGGTTTCCTCTTTGGGCTCCTGTCCCTAACTGAAACTGCCTAAAAGAAGTTAGCTTTCTCCTCAGTTTCCTTCACTTGTAGTTAAATATATTAACATCGGGCTGGAGAGATGGCTCAGCGGTTAAGGCCTTTGCCTCCGGTGCCTAAGGCCCCTGGTTCAATTCCCCAGGACCCACATAAGCCAGACCCACAAGGCGGTGGCCCTGGTTCTCTCTCTCTCTCTCTGCTTGAAATTGAATAAATAAAATATAAAAAAATATTAACATCACTAAACTGTTTTGTTTATTTTTTAACTCATTTGTTCAAACTCCATCCCATGCAGAAATGGAGATATTTATTTCGTTTATATCTTGTAATATAATGCATTCAAAAAGTTTTAGCCTAAATGTCCATTTGTGGGGAAAATAAGCTGCTTTAAGCTATCGTTTAGAAAGGCATTGCTATTCAGTGTCGGCCAATTGTAGTCTTACAATATTTAGTAGATAATTTTTCCCGATGAGAAGCCAATTAGTTTTTTGAAGCATGTTATCGGAAGAAGAGGTATGCTTTGCTAAAAATAAACCAAAAGCAAACAAAAAACACTTCTCCCTTTTGAAGAAGTGAATATTGTATAATCATAATAGAAATTTTAAAAATTTAAAAACAATTTTACTTTGAAATTTCATTTTGATTGGGATTATTTCTTGAGATTAAAACAAGAAAAACCATGTTTGTACGTAACTACTGTTTCTACCCCAGCAAGTCAAAACAGACATTGCTCATTTAATCCTTAGAGCCAAGCACCCAGATGACAACCAGAAAAGAGCAACTGAAAACAGCTCAGAAAAAGATGCACCAAATATGTTTGCTCTCGGTTTCTGAAGGAGCTACACGTGGCTTACAGTATCATTGGGTTTGACTGACATTGAGAAAAGTGACGAGTATTTAAAGTGAACCAGAGAAGTGTTTAAGATCTCCAGGATCCCCTGCCCCAAGGACTGATCCAGACAGCCCACGGAGGAGGATATCCAACTGATCGGGGATGGGGAGGGGGAATTGGGGAATTGGGGAGAACAACGCATGGTTTGCCCACTGAATAATGTAACTCATTATGGATAATAAATATTAATAAAAAAAAGAAGTGTTTATGCTACCACACGAGTACAAATACAATACTGTCGTACATTTCCAATAGTACATTACAGGGTTTCCGACTCAACATTGTCTAAAAAGCTTTAGATTTTACATAGTTTAGATGTTACACATGTACAGGTTAGGGCATGCACTTCGCTGCCCCTGGCTTAAATGGTGACGAAGAACTACTTTCCACTCAGATTTGATTGGGGAGAACAACTCATTGTTTGCCCACTGTTGCGGTCAGCTTTCTGGTTGCTGCGCAGGAAGAACCCAAACAAAAGCGGCTTGTGGAGGAATGGGTTTATTAGGCTTATGGACTTGAGGGGAGACTCCATCCTGGCAGGGAAAACGATGGCATGAGCAGAGGGTGGACATCACCTCGGCCACAGCCCTGCAAACAGCGGCAGGAAGGTGTGCCAAACTCTGGCAAGGGGAAGCTGGCTTAGAACCCCATAAGCCCGCCCCTGACAACACAGCTTCATGGAGGTTGTAAAACCCAAACTGCCATCAGCTGAGGATCAATTACCCAGAACACATTCCTTTGTTTGTGGGGGACGCCTGGATCAAACCATGACACCCACTGAATGATGTAACTCATTATGGACAATAAAAAACAAAACAGGGCTGGAGAGATGGCTCAGCGGTTGAGGCACTTGCCTCCAGTGCTAAGGCCCCGGGTTCAATTCCCCAGTGCCCACATAGGCCAGACCCACCAGGTGGTGGCCCTGATGCTCTCTCTCTCTCTCTCTCTCTCTCTTTCTCCTTAAAAATAAATAAATAAAAATATAAAACAAAACAAATCAAAGTGCCATATAGTATAATTGATCTTGAGGCCAAGCACCTAATGGAAAGCAATAGTTACACGAGCACTCTATCATGCCCACAAATGCTTTCATAACCAGGGACAAATTGTGGAAAAGTGGCCACTTAAATCAATAGAAATTTGATTTGTAATGTTTCGGTTCTGGATGTCAGAAGGCACGAGGTGTCACTCCTGGAGGCTGCCGACAGGGCCTGTCTTCCGTCTGAAGCACGTCAGGTGACGTGTGCATCTCTTAGCCGACGCCTTCTCCACCTCAAGGCTAAGCCCCTGTGGAGTATTTTCGGTTCTTTCCAACGCTCTGCCTTCTCCTTCCCTGTGGTATTTATATCAGGACCACCAAAGGCTATAATACCAATGCTTCCCTCCAGATCTTTCGCTATTCTCGAATTCATTTTACCATAGAACGAATC
>PVHP010055694.1:0-10044 GCA_004024765.1 Zapus hudsonius
AAGTAGCCCCAATTGCAAGCAATCCAAATGCCCATAAAGGTGAACGGAGAACAAACTATCCATCCAGCAAAAACTACCCAACAGCAAAAAGAACAAAAATACATGCGATCCTATGGATGATCTGAAAACATGCTGACCGACAGAAGCCAGATAAAGAGAGAGTATATTGTGCTTTTTCATTTATGTGAAACTCTCGAGAATGCAAGGGAGTCTATTTGACCGAATGATTGGGGTAGGAGATGTGTTAGTTATGCATCACTACAAAATATCTGAGGTAGCTAACCTATAACAAGAAAAGGTTCATACAGCGCACAGTTTTGGAAGTTCAAATGCAAGAGTGGACAAGGCCATCGGTTTGTCTTTTGGTGAGGGCACTGGATGGCAATAGTGAGCGCATGTGTCACAGTGAGCTGTCATATCTTCAGCCAAGAAGCAGAGAGGGAATGGGCAGGAGCTTCTATAATCCTCTTTGAGGGCATACCTCCAGTGGCCCAAGGACCTCCTATTGAGCCCCATTTCTTCTCTCTCTTTCCTCACACCCACCCCATTCTCTAGGCACAGTTCCATCACAGCACCAGCTCCGAGCATCTGCGAGCTATTGTCTTTTAGCTATTTACTTTGAATTTAAACATTTCCTCCTAGAGGCAGGCTAGAAGTTTTGTTAACTCCAGGAGCTAATAAAACTTAGAGGGCTCGGGAAGCTCATGGAACTTATGAGGCTCAGAAACTTACAAGAATCATGAGGCTCCCTAAGTTTATAAAAGCACTCAACAATTGCTGGGGAGAGGAGACTCCGCCAGGCTGGGTTGGGCTCCTCTGTGCTGCAGCTGCCTGAGATACTCATGCTGCTGTAAGTGACCCCTATGATTTCATTGTTCATGACATTAGACCTGGGTGATAAAGCATTGGTTCACATCTTTCCAGGAAAAGTCACAGAACAACCACACTGCCCACTTCCTGCTGTTGGATTCATTCCTAAGTGGTTTTCTTTATGGTGGCCAAATGGCCACAGAGGAAGTGAACCTCACATTCACCTGCCACACCTCCCAGGCTAAACAACCCATTCCTTTCCTCAACCACTGAACCATGATTGAGTCAACTATGCTCCTGTGTCTATCCCTGGCCAATCTCTGTAGCAAGACTGAGCCATATTCTTTTTTTTTTTTTTTTTTTTTTTGAGGTAGGGTCTCACTCTAGCCCAGGCTGACCTGGAATTCACTATGTAGTCTCTGGCTGGCCTTGAACTCATGGTGATCCTCCTACCTCTGCCTCCCAAGTGCTGGGATTAGAGGTGTGCACCACCATGCCCGGCAAGACTGAGTCATATTCAACCCACCTTTAAGTAGGTGGCTCCTAGCCAGTGAAGAGTGGGAAGCAACCAGCCACTGTGCAGCCTGCAGATTGGTCAACATGGGACATGCTGGTTGGATTGAAAGAGAAAGTGATCTGGAGCTGTTATTGATATAAAACAGAAGTGTGCTACATTTTGAAATGTTAGGGGATCAGGGTCTCAAAGTTGGTACAAGCATGTTCATTCCTTCCACTGTCAAGTATTTTAGACTCCCCAGTTGCATCCTCTCTGCCTGATCTACATCCTACATTTCTGGGGATACATGTGCCTATTTTTTTTTTTTGAGGTAGAGTCTCGCTGTAGTCCAGGCTGACCTGGAATTCACTATGTAGTCTCAGGGTGGCCTTGAACTCACTTCGAACCTCCTACCTCTGCCTCCGGAGTGCTGGGATTAAAGGCGTGCGCCACCACCAGAGAGAGAGAGAGAGAGAGCACACCAGAGCCACCACCTTGTGGGTCTGGCTTATGTGGGTACTGGGGAATTGAACCAGGGGCCTTAGGCACTGGAGGCAAGTACCTTAACTGCTGAGCCATCTCTCCAGCCCACATGTGCCTATTGATAATATCGTTAGTGTGACTTTGGAGTCATCCTAAAACAGTTTAAAATGGCTCCTCAAGATGCTAGGTGATAGGAGTTGGTTGGTGGGGGCAATATAAGAGGGAAAATGTTAGAAAAAGGAAAGTTTTGGGAGGAGGGAGATCCCCAAAAGACTATTTCAAAGGAGGTTAAGTTATATTGTCCAGAATGGAGAATTGTTGAGTAAATATAAAGACAGTGAGAAGAGAAGCTAGTGAAATCTTTGAAAGGTTCTATGATGAAGCAAAAAGAAATTGCAGGGGCGGAAAGATTGTAAGAGCCATGGTGGAGGAGAATATCCAGAGACATGGCCCCCTCAGTAACAACATACAAAGGGGGGGTGGAACCAGGTTGACTCCTAGGCTATCCATGGTTCCCTACCCCATGGACTGATCCAGACTGCCCATGGAGGAGGATATCCAGCTGATTGGGGATAGGGAAGAGGGAAATTGGGGAAATGGGGATACCAACTCATTATTTGCTCATTCAATGTATCTAATTATGGATAATAAAAAAAGAAATTGTAGCTTTATTTTAAAACTATGCATTATTATTATTTATTTATTTTTATTATTATTATTTTGAGTAGGGTCTTATGACCCTAGGCTGGCCTGAAACTTGCTATGTAGTTGAAAATGACCTTAAACTCCTAATCCACCAGCCTCTACCTCCCACCCACATAGCTAACTACACTGCCTTACCATGCAAATTCTATCATCCATTGAATGCACATGGCACACGACACAGGAACCATCTTTCTCAGGTACCCATGTACCTTCTTTTTTTTTTCTTTTTTTTATGGGTTTATTTGGCTTATGGACTTGAGGGGAGACTCCATTCTGGCAGGGAAAATGATGGCATGAGCAGAGGGCTGGACATCACCTCTGCCACAGCACTGCAAACAGCGGCAGGAAGGTGTGCCCCCATGTACCTTCTTTCTCAGGCTTTTTTCTTCTTCTTTTTAAAATATTTATTTATTTACAAGGAGGGAGAGAGAAGAGAGGGGGAGAGAGAAAGGGAGAGAAAAAGAGAGGGAAAAAAAGAGAGACATGAGCCGGGCATGGTGGCGCACGCCTTTAATCCCAGCACTCGGGAGGCAGAGGTAGGAGGATCGCCTTGAGTTCAAGGCCACCCTGAGACTACAGAGTGAATTCCAGGTCAGCCTGGGCTAGAGTGAGACCCTACGACCCTACCTTGAAAAACCAAACAGAGAGAGAGAGAGAGAGAAAGGGTGCACCAGGACCTCTTGCTGCTGCAGAAGAAATCGGATGCTTGTGTCACTTTGTGCATTTGGCCTTATGTGGGTACTGGGGAATTGAACCCCAGGCCATCAGGTTGTGCAAGCAAGTGCCTTTAACTGCTGAGCCATCTCTCCAACCTTTTTGATTTGTTTATTTGTTTTGTTTTGTTTCATGGTAAGGTCTCACTTTATCCCAGGCTGACATGGAACTCACTCTGTGGTCCCAGGCTGGTCTTGAACTCAGAGCATTCCTCCTACCTCTGCTTCACAAGTGCTAGAATTAGTCATGCCCTACCACATCCCAATCTTTTTGGTTTTTAAGGTATGGGGTCTCCCTCTAACCCAGGCTGACCTGGAATTGGGATCCCAGTCTCTGCTAGGATTAAAGACATGAGCCACCACACCCGGATTTTTTCTTTTTCTTTTCTTTCTTTCTTGCTTTTTAAATATTTTATTATTTATTTGAGAGAGAGAAAGAGGCAAATAGAATGAGCTCACCAGGGCCTCTAGCCACTGAAAAATAAACTCCAGATGAATGCACCACCTTGTGTATCTGGCTGATGTGGGTACTGAGGAATCAAATTTGGGTCAGTAGGCTTTGCAGGCAAGCACCTTAACCACTGAGCAATCTCCCCAACCCCTTTTTCTTTTTCTTTTTTAACTTTTTATTGACAACTTCCATAATTATAGACAATGAACCATAATATTCCCTCCCCACCCACACTTTCACCCTCTTTTTTAAAATATATTTTATTTATTTATTAGAGAGAGAGAGAGAGAGAGAGAGAGAGAGAGAGAGAGAGAGAGAGAGAATGGGCACACCATGGCCTCCAGCCACTGCAAATGAACTCCAGACACATGCGCCCTCTTGTGCATCTGGCTTTACATGGGCACTGGGGAATTGAACTCGGGTCCTTCTGCATTGCAGGCAAATGTCTTAACTGCTAAGCCATCTCTTCAGCTCCACTTTCACCCTCTTAAATCCACTCTCCATTATATCCCAGCCTCCTCTCAGGCTCTATTTTCTTTAAATGTCATCATCTTTTCTCCCATTATGAAGGTCTTGTGTAGGTAGTGTCAGACACTGGGAAGTCATGAATATCAAGGCCATTTTGTGTCTGGAAGTTTGTATTATAAGCAGTCCTACCCTTCCTTTGGCTCTTACAATCTTTCCAACACCTCTTTTGCAATGGGCCCTGAGCCTTGGAAGGTGTAATAGAGACGTCTCTGAACACTCCACTGTCACTTCTTCTCAATACTATGGAGCCTTTTAAAAAATTAATTTATTGTTAATAATTAGAAACACTGTATGAACAAGCCTGTGTTGGTACCCCCATTTCCCTTCTCCCTGCTCCCAATCCAATTCACTGAGTGCCCTCCTCAGTGGGATTGCTGGAACAGTCCATGGGATGAAGGGCTATGAATTGAACAATCAGTAGCCAGTTTTTTTGAAGGCAGGGCAACGCCTATTGTGCCTTTTGAGTCCTTTCGGTGATCACTATCATCTGAAAAGAGAAGGTTCTCTAGCCAAAAGTGAGAGTGTCATGAATATAAAGGTATACATATTTTAAAAAATGCTTATAAGGCAGTTTGGTTGTCATAATATATGCATTTAGCCACACAACAGCAGGTGTTACTTCCCTAGGGCTCATGACCTCCCCAACCATAGGCTTTTGACAAGGTCTTCAGTACCAGGCATGTATTCCCTCCAGTGGAGCAGGCCTCTAGTCCAATCAGAGAGCAGTTGGTTTCCCCCATAACATATATGGCACTATTGCACCAGTTGGTACATTTGGCCTGGCTGGCCAATCTAAGACTTGCAAGGTCTACTGCTGTTTACTACCATTGGTGACTTCTCTCTCCCTTAGGGCTTGTACGCATCCGTACCTTTTTCCAGCTTTCTGTTAGCTGGTTAACAGGGAGGAGGTTTCCAGCTCAGCTCCAAGTTTATTTCTCAATGACCTGTAGCCCATGTGTGTGGAGTCTTTAGCAATAGGTTTTTACCATCTCATCTGATGGACAACCAAGAGCCTTGGCAATGGCCTGTAAAGTTTTGGGGACCTCAGGGACCTCCTTGGCCAAAAACTCACTGGAAGTATCTCATCCTTGGCACTGAAATTTTTCAAGTAACAATCTATGGCTTCTGGGTGTGCCATTATCCACAGAAGTAGGATTTCCATATGGTTTATTCTTCATCTCTTAAATTTTAATTAACCCTCACCCTTGCTTTATTCAATCCCTTCCCCTGTCCCCAGTTAAGCCATTGCACCCCCAGTAATCTGTTTTATCTACTTACATATATACAATACCCTTCCTTTAAGTCTCCCCTCTCCTCCTTCCCTTATAGCCCCTTTCTAGTTTACTGGCCTCTACTACTTACTGACTTTTACTCCAACTTACATACAAATTTAAACATTTGTAGCTAGGATCCACATATGACAGAGAACATGTGGTGTTTGGCTTTCTGGGTCTGGGTTCCCTCATTTTGTATAATCCTTCCCAGATTCATCCATTTCCCTGCAAATTTCTTTTTTTTTAATTTTATTTATTCATTTTAAAGCAGAGAAATACAGAGAGAGAGAGAGAGACAGTGCACCAGGGCCACCACCTTGTGGGTGTGGCTTATGTGGGTCCTGGGGAATTGAACCTGGGGCCTTAGGCACTGGAGGCAACTGCCTTAACCGCTAAGCAATCTCTCCAGCCCCCCTGCAAATTTCATAATTTCATTTTTTCTTTACCACTGAATAGAACCCCATTGTATAAATGTACCACATTTTCATTATCCATTCATCAGTTGAGGGACATCTAGGCTGGTTCCATTTCCTAGCTATTGTGAATTAAAGGTGGAAGAGCAAGTATCTGTAAGGTAGTGAGTAGAGTCCTTAGCCAAGGAGTGGGATAGCTGGGTTATATGGTAAATCTATTTTCAGCTGTCTCAGGAACCTCCACACTGCTTTCCACAGTGGCTGTACCAACTGACATTCCCACCAACAGTGTAGAAGGGTTCCTCTTTTTCCACATCCTCGCCAGCATGTATTGTCATTTGTTTTCTTGATGGTAGACATTCTGACAGGAGTGAGATGGAATCTCAGAGCAGTTTTAATTTGCATTTCCCTGATGGCTCTTTTTCTTTCTTTCTTTCTTTCTTTCTTTCTTTCTTTCTTTCTTTCTTTCTTTGTTCTTTTTTTTTGTTTTGTTTTTCAAGGTAGTGTCATTAGCACAGGCTGACCTGGTATTCACTATGTAATCTCAGAGTGGCCTCAAACTCATGCCTCCTACCTCTGCCTCCTGAGTGCTGGGATTAAAGGTGTTTGTCACCATGCCCGGCTCCTTTTTCTTTTCTTTTTTTTTAAGGAAGGAAAAAACACTAAAAAAATTCCAACAATATGGACATTCCTACTTCCCACTTCTTACTGTATCCTTATGTCTAATGTGTTATTTATGTATAAACATGTCTGTTATTTATGTATACATAACTTTTGTGGCATTAACTCTCATCTCTTCCAATTGGCAAACTATGGACCTCAAATTCACAGCATGGTGAGCTGGAAACCTCCTCCCTGTTAACCAGCTGACAGAAAGCTGGACAAAGCTATGCTGCATGCAGCCTTATGGGAGAGAGAAGTCATCAACAATGGTGAACATCAGTGGACCTTACCCTTACCAGTCTTTAGATTGGCCAGCCAGGCCAAATGTACCAAGTAGGGCAATAGTGGCACGCCTATTATAGGGGAAATCAATTGCTCTGTAATTGGACTGGAGGCCCACTCCACAGGAGGGAACACATGCCTGGTACTGAAGACCTATTCAAGAGCCTATGGGGGAGCCGGGCATGGTTGCGCACACCTTTAATCCCAGCACTTGGGAGGCAGAGGTAGGAGGATCGCCGTGAGTTCAAGGCCACCCTGAGACTACATAGTGAATTCCAGGTCAGCCTGGGCTAGAGTGAGACCCTACATCGAAAAACCAAAAAATAAAAATTAAAAAAAAAATTTTAAAAGCCTGTGGGGGGCAAGAAGGGGTGGTCATGAGGCCTAGGGGAGTAACACCTGCTCCTGTCTGGCTAAATACATATACTAAGCCCACTGCTTTATAAGCATTTTTTAAAATGTGTATACCTGTATATTAATGCTACTCTCACTTTTGGCTAGAGAATCTTCTCTTTTCAAATGGCTGTGACCACCAGGAGGACTCAAAAGGCACCATAAGCATTGTCTCCCTCCCCCCCCCCCAAAAAAAAAAAAACTAGCTACTGCTTGTTTAATTCATAGCCCTCAATCCCATGGACCAGCAATCCCAGTGAGGAGGACACTCAGTGAATTGGATTGGGGGCAGGGAGAAGGGAAAGGGGGTACCAACACAAGGCTTGTTTATACAATATTTATAATTATTAACAATAAATCAATAATTAATCTTTTTTTTATTTTTTGGTTTTTCGAGGTAAGGTCTTGCTCTAGTCCAGGCTGACCTGGAATTCACTCTGTAGTCTCAGGGTGGCCTCGAACTCACGGCAATCCTCCTACCTCTGCCTCCCGAGTGCTGGGATTAAAGGCATGTGCCACCACGCCCGACTAATAATTAATCTTTTTTAAAGGCTTCGTAATGCTGAGAAGAAATGACAGTGGAGCGTTCAGCACTGAGACATCTCTATTACACCTTCCAAGGCTCAGGGTCCATTGCAGAAGAAGTGGTGGAAAGTTGTAAGAGTCAAAGGAAGAGTAGGACTGCTTACAATGCAAACTTCCAGACATAAAATGGTCTTGATATTCATAACCTGCAGTGCCTGGTAATACCTACACAAAATGGCAGGAAAAGATGATGACACCAAAACAAAACAGAAACTAATTGAGAAGAGGAAGAGATATGAGGGAGTTTGGGGAGGGAATCATAATGGTTTGTGGTCTATAATTATGGAAGCTATCGATAAAAAGGTTTTTTAAAATTTATTTATTCATTTTCAAGCAGAGAGAGAAAGAGAGATAGAGACAGAGACAGAGAGCACCAGGGCCACCACCTTGTGGGTCTGGCTTATGTGGGTCCTGGGGAATTGAACCAGGAGCCTAAGGCACTGGAGGCAAGTGCCTTAACCGATGAGCCCTTGATAAAAAGTTTTAAAAAATAAAAAAATTACCGGGAAAAGCAAAAAAAAAAAAAAAATTCACAGCATGGGCAGGCACAAGATTTAAGCTTCATGTCAGGAGTCTGCTACACTAGAAACATAGATAGATATACTTGTGCCTTTGCACAGTGTCAGGATTTATTGAATAACAAAAAATGTCCAAGCCGGGCGTGGTGGCGCATGCCTTTAATCCCAGCATTTGGGAGGCAGAGGTAGGAGGAGTGCCCTGAGTTCAAGGCCACCCTGAGACTACAGAGTGAATTCCAGGTCAGCCTGGACTAGAGCGAGACCCTACCTCGAAAAAAAAAACTGTCCAAGCTGCACTAGTCCTGTTGCCTGACATTTGCCAAGTATTACTAACATCCCTTGATAGCTGGGCGTTGGCAATCACAGGTTCTTCCTATTCCAATCTTAGTGACTCATGTTCATTCTCATATCCCCCATTACACAGTAATCGCCACAGTCGTTTTTAGTGATGTTGGACTTATAATTTAATACTTCTTTAACAAATCCAACTAAAATATACAGGAATTTGTACACAAAAGTAGCTTTGATAGAAATGTGCATTTTGGCCTGGTGGGGTGGCTCATTCCTTTAAATCCCAGCACTCAGGAGGCAGAGGTAGGAGTTTGACGCCAGCCTGAGACTACAGAGTGAATTCCAGGTTAGCCTGGGCTGGAGTGAGACCCTATGTCCCCCACCCCCCCAAAAAAAAAACTTAAAAAGGAGGTAGCAAGAAGGAAGAATAGGATTTCTTTTAAAAGTGAAAAAAAGCAAAGAAAGAAGAAGAAAGAAAGAAAGAAGAAAGGAAGGAAGAGAAACAGCTTCAAACAAATTATGTGTGTGTGTGTGTGTGTGTGTGTGTGTGTGTGTGTGTGTGTGTGTTTGAGACAGGGTCTCACTTTGTAGTGTGGCCTCCAACTCGTGGAAATCCTCCTGCTTCAGCCTCCTGAATGCTGGGATTATAGAAAGAGGCACTACACTGGACTTCCAAATACATTCTTTTTGGGGGGAGGGGAGATTCAAGGTAGGATCTTACTACATTTGTTTTTTACTTATTTTTATTTTTTATTTTTTGGTTTTTCATGGTAGGGTCTCACTCTATTGCAGGCTGACCTGGAATTCACTATGTAGTCTCAGGGTGGCCTTGAACTCATGGTGATCCTCCTACCTCTGCCTCCCAAAGGTGTGGGCCACCACGCCCAGCAGAATCTTACTACATTCTTAAGGCTGCAATTTTTGCTCCTCCTAGATTACCAAGCACCTCCATGCTTACCTCGACCACCTTGCTTAGAAATGTTGCTACTGGGGCTGCAATACAGAAGGACCTGAGTTCAATTCCCCAGTGCCCATATAAAGCCACATGCACAAGAGGGCGCATGTAGGGCTGGAGAGATGGCTAGAGGGAGACACTACCTCAAAAAACCAAAAAGGGGCTGGAGAGTTGGTTAAGGCACTTGCCTCCAGTGCCTAAGGCCCCCAGTTCAATTCTCCAGGACCCAAATAAGCCAGGCCCACAAGGTGGTGGCCCTGGTGTGCTCTCTCTCTCTCTCTCTCTCTCTCTCTCTCTCTCTCTCTCTCTTTCTCTCTCTCTCTCTCTATCTTTCTGCTTGAAAATGAATAAATAAACCGGGCGTAGTGGCGCACGCCTTTAATCCCTGCACTTGGGAGGCAGAGGTAGGAGCCCTGAGACTACAGAGTGAATTCCAGATTAGCCTGGACTAGAGCGAGACCCTACCTCAAAAAAAAAAAAAAAA